>JANSTT010017193.1:0-18084 GCA_026745375.1 Platyura marginata | reverse complement strand
ATTATATATATATATATCATATGTACATATAATATAATTAAAATCTTTTAAGATTTTGACATTAATCGGCGGACGGCTATTGAATGCGAAATTTTAATTTTACTTTTTTTAGCGAAGAAGGATAATGAAAAATTGTGGAAATTATCTGCTTTCAGATTTATTTTCGATTTTTTATTTAAATATAAAAATACATTTCGTATTCAAGGCGTACGCACCGCATCCTCAGCATTATACGTATACGACAATCGACATTGAACTTAATACGAGAGGAAAATTTTATATTTTTTTGTTTACTTGTCTTCAAAAAATTCAAGATGTTAATAATTCCTAGTTAAACTTGGCACTTTTGTGTCGTAGATTGTGTTGAGTTTGAGATGGTAGGGATGAAAAGAATTTATTTCTTTCATATATCCAATTGGCATAATAAGTTTTAAACTTAATAAAAGTAGTTAGTTTAATTTTTGGTCGATGCCGGATCGCATGACCAGCAAACGGTAAGACCCTCGACTGATCCATTATATTTAACTCACACAATGGACCATATATTTTAGAGCATCTGGATCTTAAGATCAACATCAACTTCAAACACCGTTCGCATAAGGTGAGTTTCATTTAGAAGTGAAAGTTTTCAAGAGATAGAGATCCCAAGTAGGTATTTAATTGCAGCAATGGTGAAATCTATCGAAAATTGAATTATAGCAGGGAGGTTCGGATTCGTTTTTATACTAATATTTTACTATATTAATAAATATTGCGACTGAAAATTTAAATAAATAAACAAGTCAACTTCTAATTAAGATTAATAATTTTTTCAACTTTATTTATACTTCAATTTATTACGATAAAGAAGACCCAGTTATATGCTTTTAATATTTATCGTAGTGCAGGCATCGACAACCTATGACTTGCTGGTGATCTGAACCCAAATTCTAGTCGCAAATCACGGTTTCCAACATTTACGAACCGCACAAAGTAAAGCTTTTGCGCATTATGAATTTTTAAATTTTCAAACCGTTTCCTTTTAACAGTAATTGTTGATATTATTCACTAACGTACTGTTTTAAAATGAAAATATTCATTGACCCGAACCGTCTTCCTAATAATCACATTTTTGTTGATTTTGACCTGCAGCCAGAAAAAGGTGGCTGATGCCTGTAGTCAGTGGCGGCTCGTGACTACTTTGCCTAGAAAGGCTGCAGTAAATTATCAATTTTTTTAAATAAAAAAAAAAAAAAATTAAATATTCATAACAAATAAAATTAAATTATACCGTACCGAAAATAAGTATATTAACAAATAATAAGCAAATTAACAAAGGGCTTTTAAAAAAAACTAATATAATATGTATAATTATAATATGTACCTACCTACATATTACATATTTATTTAAAATATTTTACTACACTTGTTATAATTTTCCATCCCCGTATTTCCTAAAAAAAAAGTTACAGAACATATAGCAAGCAATGCTGTATCATTGATATAGCCATCCTTCCTTCGCGCAATATTTACTATATGATTAACAAGAGCAAAAACAACACAAAAATGATAAAAGGCTGATCGTCGTGCAGTCTTCTTTTCATATAATTTTCATTCACATTAAAAACAAAATGTGTGTATTGTGTAGGTATAGGTATAGAGATAGAGCACAAGGCTGTGTAATTGCAGTCACCGCCATCTAAAATTACCAGGACGTACTGTAGAAACGGTGAAGTATTCGTCTTAGAGACAAATATTAAATTTTTTATATTGCAATAGGATTAGATTTTAACGTATAAAAACCTCAAAGAAACTGTTAGAAAGCTTAGTTTCTCAGAATATGTTTCTGAAATATTCCTCTATCCCATAAAAATCCCGTAAGAAAATCTGGAGAAATTAAAAAAAAACTTTTTTTTTGCAAGCTTTTCATTTATTACCAAAATCAAAAAATTTTGCCATATACCATCTTTCTATAAAATATTTGTCAATAAACATTGCCGTTTAGATTTTAAAGAACTTTTTTCACTTCACACCCCTCTATCTTTTTTCCTATGGGACCTACATATATTAAAAATAGAATAAACTTAGGACTTAACATAACATTTCATTCACAGAATGTATTAAATTATTCCTATAAATAAAGATTTTGATAGCATGCACCAAATTTGATTACACCAAAAAAGTGCATTTTCTCCATATATATTTTGTATGAAGATTCGTAAACAAAAAAAACAACAAAAAAAACAACAAAAAAAACATTTACATGGGGAAACATTTTTGATATAATGAAGATCTTTAAGATTTGGTATTATTATATTTTTATAACTTATTTTTAATTTTTTTATTGTACAAAGTGTATTACATACATACATATACATATAATTATAGATACGTATGGAAATGTTATCATTACACGAAAAACTACTTATCAAAATTTGTTAATTATCTATCGTGTGTCCTATAAAGTATAAATGATGAGAAAAGCTAAGTGTGAAAAGCGACTACATTAAATTTACCAGCTTGTAACACGCATTTAGTTATTTACATGAAGACCTCAAAATTGGGATGGTCGCATAAATGTCATAAAAAGTTAGTGGATCAATATGATTTAGTAAAACTACATACAATTAATGATAATGGGACACTTACACTTTAATTTTCCCTAAAATTCGAACTGCCACTGAAATCCAAATGAACTGAAATTATGTGACAGAAGAGATACTGATTGAGAAGAAATCAATAAATGATAAAACTTAACAAAATTAGATTCGAAATTTGATTGAAATCGAAATTTATAATTTTCAAAATAATAAATTTGTTAACCATCATTGGATTGTTCTTTTTTAAAATTTGTTTGAACCATATTCGCATCGCAAATGGTTGGTCGCCAAAAATGACAAATATTTGAAATAACAGTCAGTAATTATATTTTATTTTTTATATTTTATATGTTGTGTAAACATTTATTTATACGTTATTAGAATTATTACAATCAATACATAATTAATTGTTATTATTATTTTTTTAAATTTTAGGACGGCCTACCGTCCTAGTTAGCTCGTGGGGCCCGAGCCAGCCGTTGGCCGCACCCCTACGTGCGGGCCTGTTTCGTGCCCCTTCACTACATCATTGTTAGCAGGTAATTCAATGCTTTCACTATAAATTTTATTCAATGATAATTATTAAACAACTCCCCTCTTATACTACCATACTACCATCACCCGATATTGTTTCAACTGAATTATGTATATACGGAAAGCAATGAAGTCAAGAACGATGGAATAATTTCATTAAAGTGCAGTGACGTAAATTAAATTAAGCAACAATTAGTAAAAGATCTATAGGTGGATTGTGTATTATGGTATATTCCTGTTGGAATGGTGACAGTGACAGATACACTATATCACTACATAATGCTCTCTGGTACATAGTAGAAATATAGGCGTAATAGACGAAAAGGATTCAAATTCTAACATATTATATATGGAAAGATTAAGGTTATGCATTTTATACAACTTGTTACGAGCTATCTTACCATATCAAGTAAAAGGAAAGTAAATTATCTTATGAATGCGAGCCTAAATATTTTATATAGAGCCGCAAATTGCCACTGTGTACGTGCCTTCATTTTTTTTTTCTCGAAGGTCGTGACAGAAGGCTTTTCCTAATTTTGTTTTATGTGCTAAATATCCTTCTTGTGTTTTTCACTGTTATATGGGAAAGTTTGTGGGAATATGTATATCGTATACGCTCTATGCTCAATGTTTATAGAATGGAATGTTTTATTACATTTTGTAGGGAAAGTTGTTGAAATTTTGTAATAAGAATTGTGAATTGTCTAGCAAAAAAAGAAATGGTAAAAAATAGTTGCTTTAATTATATTTATTCATTTTGAAATTCAACCTCCAGTACACAACTTTGGCATTTCACTTTTTTTATGTATTACGAAAAAAAAAAAAAAATCATTGGGGTTTACGCAAAATAGAAGAATTTCTTTATTAAAACATCTATGTTGGAAGATTTTTTGGCACATTCATATTAATTCAGTATTTTATTATTAAATGCTTGTAATAATTTATACAATTATGTTTTTATTATACAGGCCTTGGCAATCTGAGGCTCTCATCGTTGGCCATATAGACAATGATTGACGATTTAAGCTCGATATCTGAGGAAGAACGTTGCTTGTTCCGTCCCTTCACCCGCGAATCATTAGTGATAATAGAAGCCCGTATTGCCGAGGAGCTACGCAAATTTAAGGAGCTAGAAAAGAAGAGAGCCGAAGGAGATGTTGTAAGCTTTTTGAATTGTTTTCTTTTTATTTTCTTTTATTATTATATTTACTTTAATTATTAAGAAATACTTCAAAGCAATTCATTGCTGACCATACATACATATAAAAAAAAGACATAAAAACAAAATGGTTGCAAAATGCATTTTTTGTTTGTTAAAAATTTGTAAATTCAAAGTATTATACATAAGTATGTATGTATATACATGTACGTACAATCGTACATGCAATGTAAAATTAAGGGCGGATTGTTTTTATATGAAAAAATTAAACTTGTATTTTTATTGACGCTATAATGTGGAAAAGTTGCGAAATAATATTTAAAAAATTAAAAAAGAACTTTTCTCAAGTTTTTTTCATTTAGAGCAGCGATTGCCAACCTTTTTTTCATGCGACCCAATTTTCAACTAATATTAATTTCGTTGTCCACCCATATAATCCAATGTTTGAATATGAAATGTTAAATATTTTGAAGCATGTAACTGGTTAGCTTAGTCCTAGTGCAGACATTGATATCAATTAGGGATGAGAGGAGTGAACAATATTATGTAAACAATTTTTATACGGTTTTTTTTTTTTTTAAAAAGATTTTCTAAAACTTCAAGATGTTTGGGAAGGCTAAAAGAATTTAAATTTTGGAAAAAAAATACAAAGTTTTTCGAAATCACTATTCGCAACTTTTCCGGACTATAGCGATATCGATTTCAATACAAGTGCATTTCGATTCGCCCAAATGTACATATGATACATACATATAGCAGTACGAGTATGTTTTAAATATTTGACAGATTTTCTATAGTTCATTGTAATGGTGGTATTTTCGGCATTTCAGTCAGGTTTAAAATATTATTGCTTTAATGTCGTAAATATTATCATTGCATTTTAAATATTGCCACACCTAAATTTGTCTGAAATTTTAATATTAATTTTATGGTGAATGTCGGATGTCACATAAAAGCCTATCATTAAACCGGTAATAAACTCAAAATATACAGCAAGATATGTTTACTTATTAATAAAAAAAATATACGGCGTTTTCTCGGTGCCCCCCTTAGAAACGTATTTTTTACCCATCACTTCTTTTTTTATTTTATTAGATCATACTTTCTAATATTTTTAGAAGGACATATATGTATTTATATTTAAAACACTAGATGACTATCTATTTAATGTGATTTTTTTCAACGTTGAGATACATATTTGGACCGAATTTTTAGAATAAAAAAATTGAAAATAGAAAAAAAGATTGATACAAATTGAAAATTTATGTAAAATTAGGCGTTTGGGTTTTTTTTTTATAAAACTAAGTTACTACTATGTAATATATTTCCAAAACTCAAAAAGAGAAAAATTATAAATTAAGAAATTATCACACTTTGTGATATTTTATATCAGAGTCACAGAGAGCACGGATCATAATTGTTTTCTTGAAAGATTATTAATAGATTATCGATATATAATGATCCGTATGTGTACCTAGTAGTTATACTTACTACGACTTTGCCCCCCTCAATTTCTTCTGTACAACAAATATATTACATAATTGAATACAAATTATTAAAGACTTAAAAAATTTAATAAAAATGATTGCAGCGCCATAACGGTAGGTCGTGGAACTTTTTGATTCATAAATGAAATCTTAATTTTTTTATTCTTTAATTATTGCTATATTCATTTTTTTCTATGTTCCGACTATATTTCGAGTAAATGAATCTCAAAATTAGGTAGACACGTTACCCTCCCTCACCCCTCCCCGCTACCGTATTTGATATTCTCCAAAAACAATATAGATCTTACTCTAGTTACTAGAGTCTAGTAGTACTTAATAAACCATCACTTGCTTTAGCCGTTCAGCCGGAATCTTGATCGTGGAGGGGCGGATGGACATGTATATTTCGACTTAGATTTCACAATAAAGACAATGGTGTTTTCTAAAAAAGATTTACAGGTGCGGCTTCATGTGAGGTGATTGTTGACTGTCACTTGTCACTTTATTAAAAGTCATTTCATGTAAGGTGACTGTCACCAAGCAAATTATCAAAAAGTAACAAAATATAGGTGACACCAAAATAGGTGTCACTTACATAATTTTGTGTAGTTAAATTTCTTTTTAAATACTTACAATTATGTGGTAGACATATGAGTCAGAATCATACTCACATGCAATAATAACGATTAATTAATTCATTACACTCACAAATAGCCGCGAAAAATAAAAACAGAAAAATCCGATTTAAAACGACTATTTTGACAGTTGACGTTATTTTAATATACATACCGTGAAGTTAGCTGAATTTAAATTCTGGGGATGTTCAAAATGATCACCATGCATGATCAATAACTTTAAAAAAAATGATCACTTTTAAAAGTCATTAAAGTTAGTCATCAATCACCTTATATGAAGCCACACCAGAACTAAAAATTATATCTACCCGCAACTTTTCCGTATTGGGCCGATTTCGAATTGATAATTTAAGACCTTCGATCCATTCTATAGTATTTGTCTACTTCAATAAGTTAAGCTATGAAATTTTATTTCTTCATAATTCTAGTTTTTTTGATAAAGTCGTGTAATTTCGCAATACCCCTATGTAATTTAATAGTTTTATAATTTATGCAATTGTATTAAATTATTCACTGTTATTTAAGTAAATTTGTTAAAAGTTTACATTTATGGAAACTTTATACATATTTAATTAAAAAAATGTCCTTGTTTTATTAGCAGCTTTGGCTATATTTGTAGCTTTAGCTAATCATATGTATAATGTTTGTAACATGTATGGATATTGTATACATACCTCTATGGATTATCCGATTTCTGTTCATTCTTTCTTTTTATGTATGGCGGCGTTCACATAAATTATTCAAAAATACCAAACGAAATTACTGTTGACATGTTCCATTTGAAATTGTTTTTTCCATTTTTATTTATGATCATTAAAAACGACGAAAATTAATGCGTTCAGTTTTAGAAGAAATTATTTATTCGTCTTTTAAATGTTTTCCGAAACAATAAAAACTTTTTTTTAAATTTTTTCTGTTTTTCTTTTTCCTAGATGCTAATTTATACATTATAATTAGTCATTAAATGAAAATCAGCGACCATATACTTAATTGCCAGATCCATTACACTCCATGATGATGATTATGATGATGACGCAAACAAAGGTTTATATAACAGGAAAAGAGAAACAACGGTGTCAGATGAATTAATTTATGAATAATACGCTCATAATATTTTGAACAAACTTTTATTGTGTACATCGGTAATGTATTATTAATTATGCCTGTTTAAGTCGAAGTTCCACAAATGGATTGAAGAAAAATTCATTTTAACAGTTACGTTGACTGAATTATATAAATTTCTTGAATATTTTTCAATTCAACTATATGTACAATTCAATGGAAAAACCAGTAAAGAAGGAATAATTGGCTATGCCGATTATAATATGTCAGAATTTCACGAGAAAGACAATGGTCTTAAGATTTGGTGATCAAGGTCCCGGCTAAACGGCTAAAGCTAAAAATTTTAAATTTTGATAGTTTATGTTGTAGACCTAAAGTAAGATCTCTATCTATTTTTTTTCGAGCAAATCAGACAAAATATAGGGGAGGCTGTGGTACCTTACTTTTATCATTTACTCGAAAAATAGTCGAAATGTAAAAAAAAAAAAAATGATAACAATTATAGAGAATTTAAAAATGAAAATTTCATTCATAGACCAAAAAGTTGCACGACATACCGTTATGGCGCTCCAATCAATTTTAAATTATTTCAAGGGTTTTTACTAATCATTTGTATTCAATTTACTCAATATTTCCTTGATGTAAAGATCAAATAGGCTCGAACAAAGTCATATATAATAAACAAGTAGGTACTCATACTGGCCTAACCAATTATTTCTTCTTTACTGGTTTATCCTTTAAAACTGTTTTTATATTATTTTTTTTTCCATTCCGAAATGTACTTAATTCGCAATGTATGGATATTATTTCAGAAATCCATTTGCTAAAAGTAATTATTAATTAGAAATTATTATTTATTAAAAATTTTGTACTCTAGGTGAATTATCTTCTACATTTTACATACATAATTCACATTATTGTCATTATTAGAATATTGAAACTTTAAACATATTTTATATTGGCTGATTTCAAAGAAACAAATATTCTCAAATGAAATTATTGAATAATGAATTATTGCCTTTCTCATTACTAAAATGTATAGAAATTGTAAGCTTTATTCAAGAAACCGTTCGTTCTTCTTATATTTTCTTACATTTAATACTAAATACTTTTTTTTTTGTATTGCGTGTAATCCAATCGATTTTAATACTTACGTAACTAAATATAGGTACCATTTTGTTTTGATTTGAGATATTTTTATGACCTACCTTATGGCTATATGCTTTCGAATTCTTGACTTTAGAAAATGTATACATATCTTACATACCTTTATATATACATATGTATTCCCTTTTTTCTACCTTCCAACCTGAATATAATTTCATTGTAAAACCATATATTATATAGAGAATTTATGGGAAAAATACGTTTCTAGAATTCTTCAAAGTTGTCATGTACTGGTATATATCAATTTAATAAATGAAATAGAAAATAATATCCTGTTTTAAAGGAAATATCAGTTTTATATACAAAATGTTTGCCTTACGGTTACACGAATAGAAAAAGCCCTTTATATTACCTCTGTACCGTTCGTATCTATTTCTGTTTTTACTGGAGCATACATTTCCGAATATACATACATAAATATATACTATAATATAATATATGTCATAATAAAGTCAATAAATACTTTATCATTATTATATACTATAATAAAGCTTGTAGTGTATTTAGTATGTAAAATAATCTAACCGCGCCAGTCATAACATAATACAGCAGAACTAGAGCTTTTAAAACATATTAAAATTAAAATTCTATATAAATTTCAATTTTTCTATGTTATCCTTTAATTCTTATAGAATCCCCTATATACATATGTACAGTTCATGTACGTACATGGTATATTGTTATTAGCTGATATTAATATATGAAGAGAATGGTTAGAACGCCTGCTCACTATAGTTGGATAATGAATGTTGTCAACAACAATTGATTGGCCGAAATGGAACTTTTGCTCCTCGCCTGAATGATTTTTTTGCAAGGTGACCATTTCGATCATTTGTTAGGGTTATTTTTGGATGCTATATAAAAGGTCGAAAACATTTTCTTTTTTTCTCAAAGCTCTCTTGACCTCTCTTTTTTCGTAATTCATCACGTATAAACTATAGTCAACATATTTATAAATTTTGTAAATATTTTATTTAATTTTGTTGTTCACTATACGTGTCTTGTCTTTAGACGCTGTAACCTTGAAAATAGATATGTTGATAAACATTTATCTGATATTATTTTGTTTAGTTCTCGTAGTCCACGAATATAGCCGATTCAAATTCTGGCAGATACACTTCTGTCACCTTTCAGCTTTCAGCAAAAAGATATTGAGTAAATAGAAGTTAACTAAAGCGGCCCATCCACGACGAGCAAATTCAACGAATTTGCTCGCAGAGCAGATTAAACAATTTGCCATCCCACTATAATTTTCTTGCCGAGCATTAGTTGGCATTCGGCTTCTAAACATTTTTTTGTTTCAGTTTTGATCATTTCATTATAAAAAAATTTATTTCTTTGTTTAATTTTTACAAATTTAAGGTTATGTTTACATGTTGACATACCAAAATTCAACATAACCTGAAAAAAAGATTTTTTTATATTTCCTTTTACGAAAATCTCGGATTTGTAGGTCTTTGTTGTTAGTTCAATTTAAAACATTTTTTATTTTCGTTGTAAAAAAACTATATATTTCGTTCCCTTTTTTGGAACTTCATCAGGCATCTGTACATTAGGAAAAACACTTTTATGAAATATGACATTAATCGAGAAGGGTCGAGTAGGTAAAAAAAACCTAATAAAACGAATTGTTCTAAATTCTCTTCGTTGTTCGCGCAGCAACGCCATCCACTATCGAATCTGCTTGTCAACCAAACAACCACGCCCACAAATATCAAAACTTCTAATCTGCTCGCGCGAGCAAGAAGCAACACCATCCACGGTCTAATTTGCTTGCGCAGTATGATGCTCGTAGAATTTTCTCGTTGGCGTTTAATCCATGATCAGAGCATCACGAACATTGAGACATGTTTTTTTAAATCTATCTATATGTGATGAGGGATGAGATTAAGAATTATTGTCTAAATTTGTAAATATATTTTCTACTCTTAGATAACTATTATGCAACATTCAAAAATAATAAATGTAATTCCTCTAATATTTCTAACGTAGAACTACTACTAATCAATGTGTGTAATCGCCTAGATTCGCATTTACATAATTTTGTGAATAATTTTATTTATTGAATTTATCAATAAAACCATTTAAATTTAAATAATATCTAATAATATATAGGTTATTTGTGCCAAAATTATGAAAGTGTGAATCACAGAGGTTTAACGTCTATTCTATAATGTCTACTGTTGTACTCGTACAAATTTTTTTGTAAACGTTTCATTAGAAAAATATGTTTAGATTTAATATGTGTGTATGCCTATGTACTCTAAAACAAATTATAATTAAAAATACTAATTTTGAAATTAACATCAGTAATGTGTTCGAACGAGAAAAATTAGTATTTTTAATTGATTTAATGTTTTTTTATTAGATATCAATGTTGTTTTCGATAATAATTATTATACATTTATATATAAAATATTGTTGTTACAAGCTTTGTTAAAACATTTTTTTCAAAAAAAATATACTACAATTTGGCCATATAAACAACATTTTAATAATAAAAAGAGAACAAAAAAAATTTTTTTTTCTATCCTTTTTACCTTATAAACTTACTACTTACTTTAATCCTATAAAATATATAACCTAAAAAAAAAACTTTAAATTTTCAGCCGCAATATGGGCGCAAGAAAAAGCAAAAAGAAGTAAGACTTTTTCCAAGTAACAATTTGAATCATTTCTTTGATAATGCGCTCGCGTTTTATATATTTAGATGAATTTTTTAGAGTTTGAAAAATATAAGTTTTCCTTAGAAATATATAGATCCATAGCAAGAGATATGAATCGATTGTAGAATTGTAGAAAATTATTTCAATTGTGACAAAGAAACAAAAAATTGGAATGTGTCTAGAGCCATAGAGTCTAGACTAGAGAAACACTTTTTTAAAATACAAAAAATACATAATATACATTAAACACTTGTAACTAATAATTATACATATATAGAATGTATTTATTAAAAGAGATTAGTCCCTTGGTATCCTATACCTACATAATTGCTATAAACTATTATTTTAGGAAATGTTCTCCATTCACCATTACCGCCTAACAATTATTACATGGACATTGGACATGAAAGTTGTACATATAAGTTTCGTCTTTGTTAAGGATGTGGACATTTGCTAGTCATTTTATGATAGAAGAAAATGGAGTGGTCGGTTCCGATGTAATACTTCTACTCTACATAAACTTTGACATTCATCTTACTCAAAGCTTGCAGCTATATTGCTAAAAACCCAGAAATGAGGTTGTTATAAGGTTATCATAACAGAAATCTTGTGCTTAACGGCCACTAAAAAGAAATTTGGCAATTTTTATGAGAAATAGAGTTTAGGCTTTTAAGAATAATCAGTTTAACGTTTATAATATGTACTGATATAAAGGGATTCTTACTATTGTTATTTCATTTATATTTATATTGTATAAGTATTCAGCCCATAGCGTACCCAACTGAGGACCTCCATGATTGCTTTATTATTAGTTTTTTTTTTTAAGGTTTTTTTTTAGAGAGGTAGAGATTTATTTTAACGTTTTTATTTCTTTTACTCGCCCATGGTATATATCGCAAATGTAATGCTGTTAACCTGGTTTTTTGGGTGAAAGTTTCATCTCAGAACAGGCTTTAAGTTGGTCAATGTATTGGGAAAAAATAGTTGGGCCTTGACTTCCTCCAAACTTTGTCCAGAATTGCCGTTTTTCCGTTAGCTGTATTCCGAAATGTTATCATTTTTTGAAAACACAATATATATTCTCTGTTGTGCGCCCTGAAACCTTCATCTTTAATTTTTTCATTCTGGCTAGATGTTAAAAAAACTAAGATTAAATTAGTACTAGTAATTCCCTCAGTTCGTGGTTGTATCTGATGCTCCAAACATTGTATGAATTAATAATTCTAGCTTCTTTTCGAAACTATACATGACTATGGGTTTCATTCCATTCTATTGCAATTTACATTACAGGTGGAAATATTCGCCCATTATAGGAGCAATCTAGTACGTACACCCGTACATGCCTCCAATACTGGCCCAATATATGTACATATAAGCCGAAGTTATTTTATTCAAAATTTCGTTTTAGGCAAAACTATTTTGAGCAATGTTGTCCAAGGTATTTGAACCCTACCGTGCACCTTCGACATCTTGATCCAGGGAGTATAATGATTGATTTCAAAAATGAAATAACATTGCCTAGAGATATGGTTCGCCTTACTTATACTATCAATTGCGATAAAAAGTGGTTTAATTTGAGACTAATATCTTGCAAGAATCTGGCTGGTCTCTATATTGGAGTCTTGAGCTGATATTTTGGTCATATATAAGTCGGAAAGGCATTACTTTACATTTCATTTTAATTAGTGTCAGTCAAAGTGATTTGCAGTAGTTATACCAAAATAATATAACTTTTTTGGTTTAACTTTGTCTTATTGTTTCACATATCTACTGATCCGATGTCAAAATACTCCAAAGCCAGATTATATTTAAGTCCTTCTATAAACCAACATTTATTTTACATTACTTTAGTATGATGTTAGTGCGGCCTTTACTCTGATTGTAGTTGTAGTAATTTTTGTATCAATAAAAATTATTTTTAATGAGTATCGGTCATCATATCGGTCAATGTTTCAAAGTTATTCGTTGGTAGAATTAACGGTTAGCCTTTTCTCGATATTTAGCAATAATAAATAAAATAGATACCTAGTGTAGAATTTACAATATATCCTTGTTAGATATAGTTTACCATTAATATTTCTACAAAATCAAATATTTTCTTTTTTCTATGAAGTAATTTTCTACAATAAAACTAACACAATTATACTACCAGCACACTTAACGCAACAGTATATACATAAAAATTCTATCATTAATTTTATTATTATCAATTTTATACGATTTTCTTGTTTAACATTAACTTACTTTTTCTAAGTCTTCACATTTCACTTAAACTTTTACGTATAATTTGTATTTAATACGATTATATAAATGTCTTAATGCGATTACTTACCTATGGGTAATTATTGCATGAGCAAAGTTTAGGAATCATTTAACTTAAACTTATATGAGCTTTATTTTCTTATGTTACGTTTTTTGTTGTTGTTTGTTTTGTTTTTTTTTAAAAATATAATCTAAACTAAAATAATCAGTGCAACAAAGGAGATTATTAAACAAATGTATTTTTATTTACAGTGGCGAAGTGTCAATATGTTCAACGTGTTTATAGTTTTCTTCTATTGTTTTTTAGTTTTTCGGTTTGTTTTTTATATACATATAATCAAAATTCTTTTTTGCACTGTTCAATAAATTTGAAAAATTGATAAAAATTAGTGATGCCCTTTTACCAATCATAACACAATACTACATAAATTGGCCAAATCTATGTTATTTTTTTATGAAAGCAAAATAATAAACAATATACTTTTACCCAAGTAATGCTACATTAACACGCCACATATTTACACAAATACAACATACATAAAATACAAAAAAGAAAAAAAAGAAAGAAATATTTTAAATTTACTCAGCTGGCATGAAAGTACATACATATAAAGCTTTATGTTATGTATTACCTTAAATTGTAGCTTTTCCATATTTATTGCTTGCGTTTTTGTATATATGTTAAAGCTTTTGTGTATAAATTTGTATTACTTCTAGATAAACTTTGTATTGCTTTATAAATAATGCTTAAAGTTTTATTTACATTTTTTGTCTGTCTTTTATAAATGTATTAAATATCTACTGTTATAATATACAAAATTACAAAAAAAATTAAATAAAACAAAATATAACTATGGAAATGTATCACCCACAACAACGCATTCTCTATAATTTCGAAGTTCAACTGTCTTAGAAAATAGAATAATTTATTATCATAATTTATTAAGTGGCAGTGGCCTGGCATTTAAGGTTCGTTCACTTAGTTATAATATCCATAAGAGATTTCTTCAATTAAAATTACACATTATTTAAACTAAAAGCTAAATTACTTTATTATAATAACAGAGTAATTGGCTAATCGTTTATTTAGGTATATTATGTACTTATACATAATTACCTATCTATTTATATACCTACATAAAAAATATATCATTTTTACAATTCATAAATATATGTTAATTGTAATAATTTGTTAAGATATCGAAATTTATTCATATTTATGTTCATGTCAATCGATAGATGGATAAGCCGGAGAGGAAATATAAATTATTTTTACTTCCTATTTTAAACATTTACTTTAGTAAAATCAAATGACAATCCGGGTAAAATTACATATGCTGTTGATGACGAAATTGGGAATGAGAATCATGAGTTAAGTATTTTGCTGTTCCTTATAGCTTAAAGTTCTCGTCTTTTTTTTCGAGTCGAAAAAACCATAATTATTGCTCTAAGAAACCTTCTAATATACAGGCGTCCCTAAAAAAATGCTATGTTATACGAGGCAAAGAATCCATACAAAAACTAGGGTTACGCTATTTTTTCAATTAGTTATATAAAAAAAAACTTAATTTCAAAAAAAAAAAATAAAAATTCAACGGTCAAATTTCAGTTGAATTTGAATGGGTTGCAATAAACTTTCAGTTGAGTTTGAATCGTTTTCAATTAATTCGACTAATTCTCAACACAACTCTTGAAAATATGATACATTAACTTCGTATAAAATATATTTTCTATTTTAAAGAATATTTAAAGTGAAAAAATCAATATTTGGAAATATCAAGACAAGAGACGTCTGTAGATGTTTGTAGAAATGTCTCTTGGCCTCGCAGACGTCTTGTCTATAAAATCGGTTTAACAGTAACAACAGTCTATGCAATGGGCCATTGTTTGGCTAAAAAATGGGTCTGTGGTCGGTTTTTGGTTAATGGAGTACATTATTGCTTTAAAAAATGTTATCAAAGTACACATCGGACTATTTTTAAATTTCTATGTTCTCCAAACAATACGGATATTTATGTATAAAATACTATATACTAACTAGGAACAATATTGTTTTTCAAAAATCTATTATTTTTCATAAAGAATTTTGTGAGAACATAGTTTAGTAGATGGTTGACAGAAAATTAATTAGGTATGTATACAAGACAGAGGTATTCTATCAAATATTAATTTGATCCAGTGGTTTGTATGCATGATGCTTATTATTATGGCTAACCGGCGCAGTCTTAAAATGTTATTCCAAAAAAGTACATATTTCTATATATAAAAAAAAACTACATATAAGTACGTCAAAAATGTCTCATATATTTTACTTATACAACACATACCGCCCCATTACAATTATATTAACAACGAAATGTGTACTTTATGCTATTTAGCTTATCTATATATCTTAATTAATCGTATAAAAACTATTATCGTATATTATCTCATCACATTTATATTATTAATGCTTTTATATGCCACTATACATTGAATACACCGGCTAGTATTACTCGTCTCTAAACACAAAAAAATAAAGAAAATAAATTCTGCTAATAACTGGTAACATTAAACGGCAAAATTCAATTAATATGCTATGAAGAATGAACATATTTGCGGTCTGTCAGTTAAAAAGTATTGCCAGTGGGACCAATTGGTGATACACCATTATATAATGAGAGGAGAGGGAGTGGTGTTGTAAATATCGATTTCGATTCCAATTATTTATTCGTATTGCTATATCCGCATAATTATTAGTTTTCCAGAATAATTGATCATGTCACAAAAACTATTTTCTGGAATATTATCGTTGGAAATTATTCATCCGTTAATCATATTTCATCTTAAATATGAAAATTGTTTTATAGATATGGTATTTCTGCCAGCAGTATGGGGGATGAAAAATTCGCCATTATCATTAATATCAAAAAGGCTGAACTAAAATAGACGATTTTACTCTTTTAGAACTGCCAACAGAGTTAGTTTTTTTCGAATTATATTACAAAGACGTCTCATTAAATATTGCGCCCATGTTTTTTTCTTCGTTTTTGTTATTATTCGATTTCAACAAATTTTGAACTGTTGTAATGAATTGTTACAATAATTTATAAATTTGTAGGTTTCCAAAACAAGGAGATCTAGATAAAGCATAGATTGAATATTTATTAGGGTACTGACACATTTTTTAGGTTCTAATATTCTAATAATTCTATTCATAACCATATGTTTGAAACCTTGGCTACACAGAATTATTTTTTATTAATTTTAAGGGTATTTGTGCCTATAATCCCCCCCAATGAAAATTTCATCCTACCTCTGCACAACTTGTCATGCACTTCTCTTCCAAAAGAGTTATCGGTGGCCATTTTCTGTGAAGGTTGTATTTTTGTGCGATATGTTATCTTCCCTTATTCTTTCCTCAATGGCATTATACGGTGAGAAAGGTCTGTTTGTATAGAATCTACAAATATTTATACAAATTATTTGTTGTTTTTAATATAAAAAAACTTCATTACTTTAATCTAATAATTGATTTCAGTCTCCCTATTAATCGAGTTTCATAATTTTGTGCAGTCGAATTTGTTTATGAAAATCATTTAAGATGTCAGAAAAACAAGGTACCAGATATATGTACAAGTACATATCGTCCCGTCTCTAGCAATACCGCCTATCTAACATTTTTAAAATTTTTCAGGAGAGACATATAAAACACTTTTCCATAAGAACTATAATGATATCTGTACAAATACGGATTTCAAAAAAAAATGTCAGATAAGCGGTATTGCTAGAGACAGGACGATATGTACTTGTACATATATCTGGTACCTTGTTTTTCTGACATCTTAAATGATTTTCATAGACAAATTCGACTCTAGATAATTCTTGAAATTATGTTCCTTTGACCTATAGTTTAAAGTAGAATTCGAACTCTCGACCTAAGTAAAATCACTGTAGTCGAGAAAAACAAATCCGTTTTACTTGGGTGTACAATTGAATAACCCAACGCGGAAAGGTAAGCACTTAAACGCAGTGAGCCACTCTAGATGTCTAGATTATCAATAATTTTACCCCCACTAAATAGATGCTTAATGCTCCTTTTGACAGAAAACCTACTTTTTTTTACTTCTTAGACTCAAAATAAAAGTTTAATATCGATTGACAATGTATCAATACTACAGACATTTTCATATCATGATAAACAAAAAATTTCCATTCGCTATGCGGAAGAATTTCATACCAGAAAAATTTATAATCGACATGATTCAACAAAATAATAATAAATAAAAGAGAAATCCACAACCACTCTTATTATTGTTGTGTCACTATTTACATCCCATGGGACAAAATATTACTACATTTAATGACAGTCTAATGGTATATTTTTTATTTCATAGCAAAATGTCAATAGAACGAGACTTTTCACACATTGATTTTGCGTTATTCCTTTCGAAAAATGGTTTCCATGAAAAGATGGAAAAAGAGAAATAAACACATACAATGTGGGGAAAATCGGTGTTTGTTTATCAGAACAATAAGCGATTTTATATATAT
>JANSTT010017192.1:0-18086 GCA_026745375.1 Platyura marginata | reverse complement strand
TATATGTAGACACTCTACTTCAGAATCTGGTTAGAATTATGGAGTATGGGGACAAAATCATTTATTCCATACGTAAGAGTAGGCTCATTACGAATTCATGCGATTAAACCACAGCTGCGGAACAAAGAAATGTTGCTCTTTGAAAGTATAGCAAGATAAAAAGAAGTTTCGGTTATTCTTTTTTTATCAACAGAACAAAAAAAAAAAAAAAAAATGAAAATGAAAATAGAAAAAGAATTTTTCCTGCGATGCTATTTATTATTTATATCTTATTAATTGAAAGAATATTTAAGTAAAACGGAAGTCGAAAATTACGATCATTTTATATGAAAATGAATAAAAGTTTTAATTTTGAAGAACCGATAGAATCGAATAATGAAGATAATAGGAAAATTTTGCTTTTAGCAAGACAAAAGATGTGAATAAAATAAAATAAAAATGGAAAAGTTTTTCGGCACCAAAAGGAAAAGCACGTCGTACGAATAAATTTATAATAAAATATTAGCTACAGAACTTTTCCCTTCCGATTGTATATTTAAGACATAAATTATATTCCTTTTAAGAATTAGTTCAATATCGAAAGAGATTCACTAACAACCGATACTGTTTGTGATATTTTTACCAATAGTATATGTATAGTAATGTGAAGAATCCTAGTTATAGTAAAATTACTTTTATACCCCAGTTCATAGTAATATAAACTGTGTTTACTATTCTTTAATATAAATATGAACATCGATGTCTTTAATGATAAATCATGGTATTTTCGGTGGTAGTTTTACTATGAATTCAGTAATTTATAGTTATTATAAATATTATACCATAAATGCAGTTCATTTTATAGTAAAAGTAAAAAAGTGTCATTTTTACTATTTTACCATAAATTTAAATGATTTAAATATTTTAATAGTCAGTCAAATAGTAAAATCAATGACGTTCTTGGTAAAAGAGATTTCTCTATGAGTGATAAAAAAAATGAAGAAGATAGTAAAAGTAGTAAGAGAAATTTAATTTATTTTTAACTTCAATGTGGTGTCATTTTTTGAATCACATACAAATGTGTACAATATGTACTACATTAGTACATACAGCGAAATCTCGATTATACGTCACTCGATTAACCGTCACTGACGGACGACGGTATGCTTTTTTCATTCATTCTGCCATTCTTCAAGTCAACAGATCTGTGTCTTTATCTCGTTGCAGTGCGAAGAACGACATTTCATAAAAACAAAAACACCTTTGTATTGTTCGCTTAATAAAAAATGAAAAATAAAGTAAAAATTGTTTAGCGTATTGTTTTCATTTCTCTAAAATTATGTTATTTTCGGGAGTTTGGGCAGCAATAATATTCAGGTAGTAAAAAAAAATCGAAAATTTTTGTGATCTCGATGATCCGTCTTTTTGAATAACCGCCAGGCTACTGGTCCTTGACGGATAATCGAGATTACACTGAACATATATTAATTTTTAGGAATAACACAGCTAGTGTTTGTTTCATTAATGTAAAATGTGCATGTATAAAAGAGAAAAAAAACACAAAGTCGTTAGTGCGAACCGTCTTAAGTCGAGGACTACCGGTATTTCTAGATATTCTATATAAATTGGAGTGGAGGGTCGTATTTTTATATAAATAAAAGTCAACATAAATGCCTATAAAAATGCTTTTAGAACTTCAATAATTTTGCATCAAAATTTCAAATTCCGTTAAAATGACGGGCCTAGTGTTCTAGTGTTAATTGAAAAAAAAAATCGTTGAAATGGATTTTGAGTTTTGTTTTCTTTATTTCAAATTACAAATGGTTTTTAAATTTAAAATTATGTATCATTCTTTTTGAGTTATTGGTCTAGCTCTGGTACTCCCTAAAGACTAAATTTTAATCATTTTTTTTTACATTTTTGATGCAAAACGAAAGAGGATGAACAACGCAACGTATTTTAAACCACATCGGAGGGTTTTGTTTTTGTTTTGTTTTAACACGTAGCGAACAACGTTTATCATTCATTCATTTATTTTATAGAACTATACAATACATATGTAAGTAGTACATAACTCATATATGATATCTACATAAATAATATAACCCTCTGTTTTTTGATGATGAAATTCTTAAAACATGACTGACAAGCGTAAAAACGATATCAAAAGTGAACAGAAAAAGAAAAAAAAAACGAAAAGAGAAATTGAAATTAAAATGTAATGCATATCGTGTTTATGATGGAAAAATGTATTGTAGATCTCAAATTTGTAGAGAAAAATGTATGCTGCAACCATATACATTATACCTATACTCATATACTTACTTATGCTATTGGATTGGTATGTTTTGTTTATGTTTTTCGTTTGTATTATTTGTCATCTGCTTAATTTTTTTTTTTTTTTGTACTCAAAGTGAGAAGTTATTATTGAAAAATCCAAGCAAAAATTTACTCTTTAGGCAGTGAGATTTCTGAAAACTCAAATGATTTTAGAATAAACAAACTAGACGAAAAAAAATCGGACAACTTGTATTCGTCATTTCTTCAGGTTTGCAGTAGCCAAGAGTTCGAGATGGTTTGATTCAAAAAGACAATTCGCTTCAGTCTATACTTCTATAGTATTCAGACCATCAAAGATCTATCTATTCGATATCCAAGATCCGATGTTAAAAATCTTCAAATATTATCAAGACTTGTAGGACGACTGAAATATGTTCAAAGTATAAGTTCTATGAATGCCATGCTTAGTTCTCGTCTAAATCGCAATTTATGTAGTCAACTCTTTCTATAACGCGAGAAATCTGTCGGTTCTGCTAAAATTAACATTTTTAGTGTGATATAAGAACTTGAATTGTAAACACAGTGCTCAGCTGATTTGATAAAAGAGATTATCTTTGTGAGATCAACAAAAGATCAGTCGTAATTGGCCTCTATCGGTAGTAAGTCGGGACAATCAATTATAAATTCAAATTAATTATTAATAAGTTAAATCCGTCTATTAATTACGTATTATCGATATATTACATCTAGTAATTGTTTATCTTTAAATCATTAGAAAAAAGCTTAGTTTGCCCGACATATTTTTATATCATTTTATGGTTTAGCTAAGACTAAGCTAAAATAAATGTTATGAACGAACGCGAATTGTCTCTCATTAGATTTTGTAGAGAGTACAGTTTCTCTATAGAACAAAAGTTTTTTCACCAACCAAAATGATTTATTCGACATAATTTACTAGATTTTATAACAACAAATGCATAATAAAACCTGCAAAATTGTCTTGAGCCTTGATAAATTTTCTTCAATTTACTAATTTTATACCTAAATTATAGCTTGGAAACAAGAAAACTCTCTTAAAAATATTCGTAAACATTATGTAATGTAGTTAGTAATCGACAATTAAAAAACAACAATTTCACTTTTACTTATAATTATGCATAATACCATGTCAAGACTTAAGATGTATAATATTCGCAAAGAAAGCTCTCCCTTCTTGATATATTTCAAGACTCATTATAATGCGGAGTGAATAAAAAGCAACAAAGTAACAAAAGACCAGAACGATAATCAGTCAAAAGGAAATACACAAGAACAAGAAAGTTTTTTTTTTTGGAAGGGGCGATAGCGCAAAAAAAAAAATTAAAAAAAGGGAAGTGTACCATACTGGCAAAGGGAACTCAAACGGAAAATATAAGTAAAAACTATAAAGGAACAAATTTAATTTCACCCTTTCTGCCTTTAGTGGATAATAAGGCGTGACTTATTGCGTTCATAAAACTGCAATCATATTTTTTTCTTCTTTTATTGCACAATACCATAATGGGGTTGAAGTAGAAATATTTTTCTTAATTTCAATTGTGTGTGTATTTCTTCTGTATAGGTCGGTATGCATAAGGAAAGGGTTGAATTTCCTTTTCGGTGTTTGAAAATATAAAAAAAAAAAAAAAATTACACATTTTCAGTCATTACATAGAGCACGTGGCGTCTTTCTTATTATATGTATGTTGATTGCATAAACTTTCATAACATCGATAGTAGAGACCAATGTATGGGACCGTCACTGTTTCTTGTTTAGCAATTTAATTGCCTTCTGAAGCATAAATAATTAATTAGGCAAAACGAATTAAATTTATAGACGTTAGGTTTCATTGTCCATTATTGCATTATTGGTTATTGATGTGCGCTATTGCTTGGCGATTATTATTAAAATATAAAAATTATTTATTCTTTGATGCATACAGTGCCGAAGGTGTAGGTAGTCAACGTGGAATAATACAAGAAATAAGACGTTATGAACAGCAAACAAATTGTAATAAGACATATGGTTTTATTTTCGAGTTCAGAAAATAGAAGTCGTCTCGATAGACTCCAAATATTGGCATGCTTCCAGTAAACATAGAAAATGTTTCCTTTTCTAACATTTTATAATTATTTTCTGCTAAAATTGGCAGGTATATCCTAAGTCGGTCGGTATAGCATAAGGAACTACAGTATGAAGTGGAGTCGGTACTTGAGAAAAAGCACATATGTAGGTACCTGTACGTTGATTCTGTCCACATATACGATATAACTATACTTGACGCAATTGACATGGCATGCGTCATTTTTGACGTATAAGCCGAAAAGTGTGTTTTCACTTAGTTCGAAAATAAATGTTAATAAGTCAAAATTGTAAAGTGTCAAAATTTTTTAGTTCTCAGTTCGCTAGAGAAAAAATGAATTCTGCTGTACCGTAAATAATTAATTTACAAAAAAACGGTCCTAGGGTTTTGTAGCGACATTTAAGGGATACACATTTAAGGGATACTCTTTCCAAACTCCACAGGATAGATATATTTTAGAATTATAAAAAAAAATTTCAATTCATTTAACCAACATCTCTAATATTAAAATAATTAAATGTAACTTTCCATTTTTATATCAATACCTCCCCCCCCCCTCTTTTTAGAATAGAATACCGTATGCGCAAGGAAACTACGTTCAATATAATACAATGCGTTAGAATCTAGTACCACAACGATAAATTTTGTTTCTTTATCAAACTATTTGCTACGCTATAGCGGGTGATATGGTGGACAGAATCATCGTACTGACCTTCCACATTATATAGAATTTGTAGAAATCGAGAGAAAAAAAAAGAGAATATATAGATAAAGGGAAAGATGGAAAAAGAATACATAAAAGTTCATGCAGTTTTTCGTTTGTCGTAGAATTTTAAGTTAATTTTAATATTTTCCGAGCATTTGCTATCTGAGATTATTCTCTTACATCTTACAAATACTGATCAGATTACATATCCTGAATTATGAGATATTTTTTTTTTTATAAAATGATAGCTCAAGAATAGGAATAATGGAGAAAAAATTGCTATGGCAAAATGACATTAAACACCTTAATATACCTATACGTACATCATGTAATTTACGTTTGTATCACTTTAAATCATCTATCAAATGATGCATTTTTATGAGTACATCATGGTGTAAAATCAATTTTAAAAGTAGGGATAATACATCCGAAATATGTAGATAGTACACGTTACATCCCATATATTTCACTACACAGCATGGGGTTGGTATAATATTTTAAATTTAAAGACAGGCACAATTCTTTTGCCAAATAGTGTATAGGTACAATCAACAACAATAAAGTACCACCGCTGTTTTATTCATTTTTATTCAACGCGAAAATGACGAGAGAGAAAAAAACAACAACATAGCTACAAGGGACACCTTTTCAGCGATTTCTAAAACGATGCCAATAGAATTTATTTTGCAAAATGGCCTACGACGATAAAATTCAAAAATTTATTTTCCACATAGAATATATTTTCGAATTGAATTACTGTACCTACTTACTACAAGCCTTGTTGTTCAAGCTGTGTTGATACTGCAATCACCCAAAAAAAAACATAGACCTCCTTCCCCTTTATTGTGTGTATTTCCGCCAAACAACATAATAATATAGATTAAAATGCAAATTGAGATGTATTTACCCGTCACCGAGACCGGATAATCTACAATTCTACATCCTCTCCTCTATCATTAAGATATCATCAATATATTGTATCGATTAATCTTTCAGTTTTGATAACATTCAATCACTGCAATGAATCAATGAATAACAATTCATCATCGGTTCATTTTCCATTTTATGTTGCGGCTTATTCATTTAAGCATAAAGGATTTTCAGATGGATTTGAAAGGGATAAAGGTTTTTTGCTAATTGAGTCAGAGATTAAACATTTTTGTGTTCATTTTAAATATGGGGAGCGAGGAAATCTAAACATACACCGTACCGTTCATGTTTGCCAAAACAAAACAAACAAAAAACGTATTTTGAATATACAAAATATTAGGTGAATTATTCTGACTAAATAATTCTGTACTTTATAAATATTGTCTGAGTTTCATTTGTAATCCCTGCCTTCAGTATTCGTGTCTATATGTACCTATGTACAACATGTTTCATTAATAAAATGGGTAATGTATATTTTATTCCTGTAAAATAAATGTAAAATTTTCAAAAATATTTTCTCTCATTTTTCAAGCTGGAAAAATAATATTTTTAGACAAATAAAACAAAAAAAAAATTTCCGTAAGCTTACCGAGAAGAGAAAATATAATAAAAGTTAAGTAAAAAGTATAAAATATATTTGTACATCGTACCGTTACTTAGTAAATATAGAATTGAAATTAGATTATAAATATGAGATCTAAGAGGGACATGCATAAATTATTTTCATCATATCTGGCACATTTTGATTAACTTACAGAGAAGTACCTATTCTTTCTTTTCCGTAATGAATCCTTCTCGCTAACACATAAAATAGAATTTTTTATAACAAACGTACTTAACTTTTTTTTTAAAAAATTGTAAAATTATTTGTGATATACGGATAATGTCCTTGGGTCTCAGGGATATTACATACGTTTTAATAAAAATATATACACCTATCCCTCGATTTACGAGGTACTCGATTTACGTGGTTTCGCTTTAATACGGTTCAAAAAAAATTTAATTTTTTGTATCATTTTACATTAGACGCACTCATTTTGTACATATCTGAACAGTGCACTGCGTGGCGTTGCGTTGAACATTGGCGTTATTTTAATATAGTAGATTTGGTTTTATATTTTCATACTGACATTTGTTGTTCAATACTGTCAGAGGTAAGATGTTCATTTTTTAAATGTAAAAAAAAATCTATATCTAC
The DNA here is from genome assembly GCA_026745375.1 of Platyura marginata. Classification (NCBI taxonomy): domain Eukaryota; kingdom Metazoa; phylum Arthropoda; class Insecta; order Diptera; family Keroplatidae; genus Platyura; species Platyura marginata. The sequence continues at coordinate 10,891 of JANSTT010017192.1, read as the reverse complement.
GGCTGAACCTATCCTTCTGTTTTATATGAGTGCTCTGTCTCGTCTCATGACAAACCCTGTGGAACGTATATACCGCGTAAATCGAGGGGCAGGTGTACATAAATTAAATGGCAATTAAATAAAAATTTTAATTAATTTTACGGAAATTTACTTTATTGACTTAATTAAACAAAACTTAAAATTAATTTTGAAAACTTAAAATTAATTTTAAGGAACATGTGTATTTTGAAAAACTAGTGGTATCTTTCTGATTCCTTTTCCTGAATCTGTCTTCTTCTGTCCCAATATCCTTTGACGAGTTCGGGATTCCTTTTTTTACCAAATATGTGGTGTAACAGTAAAGTGCCAAAAAGCCGATTCTTTGTTAGTTTGTTTCTATGTCCACGACTACTTCTTTTATTTATTAGTTGATTTCTAATGTTGATCGTTTTAAGGCTATAGCTGATCGACTCCCGAGAACATTTCTGGTTTTTTCCATAAGTACTTTTAAAAAGTATGGAATAGATTACGATATAGGATAAAGGAGCTTTTACATTATAAGTTTTAACTATCGACGATGATATTATATAAATCTATTGGTAATTATGGAACGAACCAAAGGGGTCATTACAGGTTCACTCTTATTTGACCGCACACGAAAAATCTCTACCAGCGGAATATGCAAAACAAATGATCTTGGTTTCCAAAATCCCACAAACTGCAAAAATTAAAAATGCTATAGGTGTGGACACACCATTACTCATCGGAATATTGAAATTAAATGATCTTTTTTTTTCTTTGAACTCTTCAATTAGGAAATAATCAATACACAGTTTTGTTATAATTTGTCAAAAAAAAAAAAAAATCATATAGCCGCTAGCATCTACTGCGTGTGGATAAAAGCTATTGTGTTATAACATTGTTTCACATTTCTTTATGTATTTTATTATTGTAAGGGGGGTTGAGCAGACAATTATACAAAAAAAAAAGATTTGTTAATTAAATCATCATTCTTCGAACCCTCTCAACCGAAAATTAAATATTTGTTGAAAGTATCTGCCGCTGTGTGTATTCTTTAATATTATTGTTTGTATTTAATTGTAACATATGGTGCGTAATTTTAAGAGTTAGTTACGGTCAATATGGTGTGCGTGTATGTTGGGTTTAAGTTATTATATAAGGAGCTATTTTGGTGTATTATTTGGGATTCAAATAATTTTTTCTTCATCATCCATTTTTGAAGCGCTATTTTTTAGACCATTATTTTCGTCAAATTCGGTGGCAGTTCCTCCAAAATTAGAAACATATAGTGTTCTTTGTAATGAAGAGAATAATTACTAGCGCAGTATCATTTTTTTGCCGTGCTTTGGATAAGACATTTCTCTTATGACATTTAAGGTACTGCCACACAGAGCGCGGTCTGCCCGCCGCGATCTGTTATTTTTTTAACGCGTGGCAAGGTGTTCTCTTGTAATACACATATATGTATGCAGCCGGGTACACAGAGCGCGGTCTGCCGCGGCTTTCAAGGTGAGACCGCCGCGGTCAGATTTAAGAATGTATTGAAATACAAAATATTTTTTTCCCGCAGCGGTCTGTCAAAATTTCAGTCAAATTTGGTAGAATTGAATGAAATTTTGATAGATAATGTGAGAAAATTTTTCGCGTATTTTTTGTTGGTCGACCATTAGTTGGCCTACTAGATGTCTTTGCAAGAATAGGTTATGTAATTTCTTCAGTTTTTGTTATTATAGTTGTTCTCGGTTTATTACGAAGGTAATTATGTAAAAAACATATTTTTTTACAAATTGTGTGTGATCGTTTTAATCTCCGGGCAATCGCGGCAGACCGCTTTCTGTGTATCGTCTCCAGACCGTTGACGTTTGCGGTCTGTGTGGCGGTACCTTTAGGATGGATGTACGTTTTTCAGTTTTTTTCAGTTCGTTCAGTAATGGTTGTCCGAAATCTTTCTTATTGACTATTGACGGGGAGGGGCCTATTAGTGCATAAAATCTGCTAAATTTAATTTACAATTCGAGTTATAACACGAGAAATATGGAAGCTGAATAAAAACTTTGTATGGCCAGTTCAAAAGGTATTATTATAACAAATCAAAAGAAAAGAAAAGATAACAAAAAACGAAAAAAAAATTATTTTGTCGAACAATAGCTCCAAAGTGATGGATCCTACAGAAAAAAAATTAGAAATCATTATTGGTAGATTGAGCGATTGTCTTTCTTATGAGCTCAAGATAATGAAAATCGATTAATTTTTACAGAAGGTTTAAGTATTTCAGTGATCGAAGACAATTAATTATTTGTTATTTATATGAGTTCACAATACGAAATAGACTACCTGGTTAAAATATTTTTAATTTTATATTGAGTAAACTCTTACTCCATTCACAAAATATTCCGATTCCCAGTATACGACGGCGAAGTTATTCGAAGAACTTATTTTCGGCATGTAAAGTGTGTAATTTCAATAGGTTAATAAACTTTTTTGTTTATGCTAATTGTTACGATACAAAATATCCATATCATTTCTAGAATAAACAATGAACATAATCCTTAACATTAAAAATAAGGATAATAAAGATAGAATGGAAAATTTGAGCACAAAAGATAAAATAAAATCCTTGAGATATAGAATATGACTTATATACAGCGTAATTAATTTGGGATATATAGAATTTCAAATACATAAATATTTTAAAAATCCAGACATCTTGATCTCCTTATTTACAAAGAAATGTCTCAAAAAGAAATAATTTACTTTTTGCTTGACATAAAAATCTACAAAGCAAACGACTATTTATGAATACAAAATGGATAGCAAAAAAAAAACATATTTTCTATGATTTATATATTTGCAGCTAAGGTTTATTTAATAAATAAACATAAATATCTGATAAATATTCAATCATATTATAAAAAAAAAAAAATGCTGTGTCATACGTAATATTATGTAATATAAAATTTATGTTCTCCTACATAACCAAAAAAAATAGAGTAAAATGTAAGTAAAAAAGCGGTTTATTGTATTGTTCAGTGCTCAAGCATAAACGATGAGTTTACTATTCTTTATTATATAGGGTAGGTATACATAAGGAGTGCCATGTCAAGGTCTGTCATTCCATATACTCTTTATTCATCGAGTTTTTGTAATGTTACCATAGTGAATGCATTTTCATTGTAATTTGGCAGAAAATATATCAGAGAATGAAATGAATAAACAACGACTCCTTTTTACAACTCTTTTTTAAAAATGAATACTTAATTAATTAAAAATTTATTTCTTCTCTTTGTAGTTTTGTAGATTTGTTTGTTAGGGGTGATCGCTGCACCTCGACCTTTTTAGATCAATTTACTATATTACTTCTATCTTCATGGAGCCTCTCCACTATTTAGAGTACCTCCTGTTTCCTTTAGGAATTTTAGGATTTTGAGTGGATTAAGGGACAGAAGGTCCTTCTTGGTCAGGCAGTAGTTCCTCAGATAATCTCTCCTTTTGTGATTTTTTCTCTTTAGACCATTTCTAAATTTAAAAAAAAACCATTCTTTTTTCTTTTGACTAAAAATTTGTGAAACTTCTTTTTTTTTATATCTACGCTTTCGAGATAGAACTTTTTTCAACTTTCCCGTTTATATTCACTAATTAATTTATTAATGCACTAAATAAAACAATTGCAAATAAAAAATAATTACTTCGCAATTTTTTGTCACAAGTTAAATTCAAGTTCAAAAAAAATATAAAAAATAATTTTTTTTTCGTATGCAATTCGATTCTTATTTTATTTTCATACTTTAGCTTAATTTTTAACAGTGAAAAGATTTAACAATTAAATAATTATATTTTTATAAAGAAGTTTTTTTATTTCCCTCAAAAATAAGCTTAAACTCATTATAGTCGGCCTAGCGATTTCGAAGTTATGATTTTTTAAAGGTAACATGGCAACCAAAAACATCATAATTCTGAATATTATATCTTGTTATAAACCGGTGACCTCTCAAAAATATATCGAATCTTGGTCGAGTAAACGCGTAAAAGGATGAAGTAGATACTTGACATTGAAGTTTCGGAATTTTATTAATTACCAAAGTACAGGATATAGGAATAGTTTCGAACAGGTGTCCAATAAAAGTAGATTGGACGCTTTCCTGTGGGAAATTTCCTAAAATAATAATCTTCTATTTAGTGAAGAAACAAACAAACAAAAAAACAAAAAACACGAAATATCACAGAAGTTTTGTGTCAACACAACATGTCACACGAACATTCAAAACATAAAGAGAGTCTAAAATGTTAACAAAGTAAAACCAATTTTGGAAAACCAATCAAATTGTTTAGCAGAGAAGTTATATTTATAGTAGTGGTACGTAGAACAATATTGAACCTACACATACAAATATATATATATATATATATATATACATATGTATGTAGTATGAATATCTTACAATTCAAAACGTGCAATAATATATTTAATCTAACATGCAAATTGCTTTTACGTTTCAAAGCTTAATTATCCTTTAGCTTTAACTAGCATTGACACATAAGGACAGGACGTGTCAATAATTTTATTAAAAACTTTACAGACAGTCAGTGTCAGGTACTATATATGTACTTAATTGATAATTCAATTTAGATGCATGTACACAGATAATTATGATGATCGAATTTACCAGCCATCCAGGGATTTGAACCCTTCCTTAAAATTAATTTTGAGATTATTCTTTTGTTGTTGTTGTATCAAATTGAATTGAATACCCACTTCTTGTATGTATTGGTATATTAAGTAGTAAATACGAGAGTTTGTACAAAAATATTTAAATTATTTTCAATGAGCCTTCTGGTACTGTATGTAGTAATAAAATAAAATATATTTTTGTCTCATCGTATTGTTCCGACTTATATATAGAGAAGGTATGACTAGAAGTACCGTTACTGTTCAGCGCGCAACGTGACACCTTGATGGAATATTGAATAATATAATAGTTCATTATAAAACTACATATTGGTACTTACCCCATTCCATTATATAGAAATAGACCCTACATATAAATAATATAGACAAAATGAATGAAATAATAGATTTGCAGTTACACGCGCGTATCAAATTAGATTTCTAATTCAAATTTACATGAACATAATAATAGACACCAAGGTGATTTGATGAGAAACGTGTGATCGGTTTAAGAGGAAAAGCTCATTATTTATATCAGAGGTAAAAGATGTAAATGTAATAAAAAAAAAATTATTTTTCATAAAGAACATTCTCTAGTTAATATAAATTAATTGTAATTTGTTTTAATCATAACTAACAAATCTCTGTTGCTTATAGTTGAAAAGATTCCAAATAATGGACATTTGTCGTAATTAATGTTGTGTGGAGTCGAGAATATTCTCAAGAGAGAACTAATTTGTGTTAAAAACAATTTTGTCAAAATACAAATTGTAACATTAAAAAACAAAGAAAAATAATAACAATTGACTGAATCTCAGAGAAATATTTGCAGACACTTAGACCAGTGTGTAAGCCCTCAAATTCTCAATTGGTAAAAAAAAAAATCCAGGATCTGTTACCGTAGAGATCTCAATGACGACCAGTTAATTTATGCTAACAAATCATTCATCAAGACTTTATTCTAAAATTGGTGTAAATCGGGTTGTTAAGAAAGATATTTATTATGTAAAGGATGTAAACGGCCATGGCTCTTCTCTCGACTACAACGTATCTAGGATCACATAAAAACAAATTACCAAATGGAGCGAAAAATTTAATTTTGCTTTTGAATCATTATTATTGTTTATGGTGTTTGCTTTTAAAGTGATATCAAATATCGTGCGGTCGAGGACAGGCATCAAAAACAAAACCAGCCGGAAATAATTCCATAATTTCTTATTTTTCATGTTTATACAAAATATTTTTATTCCAATTGAGTTGATCGAATCTAAATATTCCATATGTGTAATTTATTCTGTTGAAATTGTGTTTAAAATTATAAAAATCGATTACATTTTTGGGATTTCATTTTTTATGTCACTACTATACATAGTAAGCAAAAAAAAAATACTATTTTTAGCATTCCAACTACTATATGCATGTATATCTATCTGGTCTAGACAAATCATGAATAACAAAATTGTGTCAATCGCTAACGACATGAAAATTTTCCCTTTTTTCGATTTCTCTATATTTTAACAAAAAGGTTAACGATTTTTCGTTTTTATATATATAAACTAACAAAACCCGGAAAAATAAAAGAAATAACGAATCCTTAGGGAAAACGGAATTTCATAGAAAAATGTGAATTAATTCCGTTTCCATAGTCCCATGCGAAAAATATTATTCATGTTTCTTGGTTGATTGAAGTCGATATTCAATTCAGATTCAAATATCTATATATATATATATATATATATATATAGAACAAAAAAAACCCCCCACCCTTTCAGCATTTGTATACATATATTATTCTATAACCCAATATATTTAAGACATGTATTGTTATATTTAAGAAGTTTAGAACACGCCATATGGATAATTGTGCCCTTTTTCCGAATCACCAATAAAAAGGTAATCATAACCCATCAAACCGGAACCGGAATATTGAATTCCAAAATAAATCTATGAATTATTGTGTATGATATCGATCATTTTAGCATTTTACGTACATACAAAATAAAAAAAAAAAAAAATGTATTACCTCGCTAGGCCTAGAGGAAAAACTTAAGACAACTTTAATCGTCTTTATGTGGTTTTTGATGGATAATTGAATGTCAGAAAATATGATTGATATAACTCTCTGTCCTCTCAGAATAATAAATTATCCGACAATTTAGTTGTTTTTTTGTTTTGTTGTTGTTGTTGTTTGTATATAATATAGACTTTGGTGTTCTGTTCGGATCGAAAGATTGTCGACGCACACCAACAAAAAAAAAGTTGTCTGTTCTTTTGGAGTAATTGCAAATATTTTCAACGTTTTTCTATTATTTTACACGCACATCACAATGGACCATATATGAAATAGAGATTTTTCATCACGACACAAAAATATTAAGTTACCTACTTATATTATATAGTGCTCGGTTTTTGTTTTTTGTTTTTTTTTGTTTAACGGGAACATTTCATTTTTCATGCTAAAACATTTTTTTTTTCGCTTCAATTTGTTTTACTTGCTCCACGTGCCTTTTTTTATCATCCTCTTTACCATTGTACAACGTTTAAATAGAATATAAAAATTTCACTATTGTCCCATTGCTTATAATGTAGGTATATATAAATAGTTTTAGCAACAAAAAAAAAACATCCTTTACGCAAGGATATACCTCTGACAGTGTACTTATACACATCGAATAATATGCATACAGCATTTTGATGGATTGCCAGACATTCGTCAAACTTGAAATCTTTTCGATATGGTTGTCAGGATATGTTATGTGTTTGTTGTATATATGATAGCAGTGAGGTTGATGGTACACCCGTAATACATAATGTAAATGCAACTATGCGTAACAACTACATGATGTTGCACATTTTAAATTTTAACCCTTTGATTGTTTTTTTTATCAATTTTGTATGTAGGGAAATTTGATTTACAATCATTTTTTTTTTTTTTTGGGTACTAATGTTTGATATTGTTTCCTTTTTTATTTTTTTTTTTATTCACCAGCAGACTGGATATTACGTACCAATATTGTACTCTAATTAAATTGCTGTAAAGGTTTTGGGTTTATTTTTTTGTACACGGATAAAAGCAAAAAAAAAAGAACAAAATAAATATATTGCCATCATTGCCCTGTCATGTCTGTTGGTTGTCTATATCGATAATAAAAATCGCGTAAAAATTGGCATTTGTTATATGGATAGTTACTGTACCTAGCCTAAAAAATTGTTAGTTTTTGGTTAATTGTCTGATTGGTCTGATTGGTTAATTGTCTGAAGTAGAGACTGACCACAACTTTTGAATTTGCATAATTTCGTTCAAAATTTTCAGCTCATAATAATTATTTTATAATTGTTCTTTTAGTCAATTTTACTACATTTTACTACTTTACGTGAAATGAATGAGAAAATATGGAGAACAAAATTTTTTTTTTATATGCTTACGCTTAGGTATGGTTAGATAAATAGTACTTACCTACTTGCAGTAAAATTTTTTTTTTAGATAAGTTAATCATTTTTGGTAATTTGAATTAGTAAAATAAACCACTTTTGCCACTCAATCATAGAAATTGAAACATTCTGGAAACGAAACTTACCTGAAAAAAAAAAATAATAATTTTTAATTTGACTTCAATAGTTTATGAATATAACTTTAATGTTTGTAGGAAAGTAACAGTGGACACTTTTTCAGGTCAAATTTCCATTGTTACTTACTCTACAAAAAAAGAAAGTATGTTAGTAAATTTTAATCATTACTTAAAAACATACAAAAATAATTCTATATAATTTAGGAAAATTTATTTGTTCACCCTTAGCTTAGATAAGTTTAGATATACATAGAGTTGTATCCAAAAAATAAGCGTAAGGCATATTTAGTATGAAAATGTCGAAAATCAGTAATTTCTTCTATTTGTTGTGTTTGATATATGAGAAAGAAATCTATGAATGTAATTATTCTTTATTTTTAAATGGTAATATTTTCTGAAAATAAGAACAGTTGGAAGATTTAAGAAGATCCTGTTGTGCAAAATAATAAGTGCGGACAATTAAATGCTATGAAAATAAAGAATAATTCCATTCATAGATTTCTTAGATATAAATCCTAACAAGTAGGAGAAATTACTGATTTTCGACTTTTTCATACAAAATATGCTTTACATTTATTTTTTTGCACACAACTGTATATGGCGCCTATACAAATTCATTACATTATCATCATGTTGATTTTCATAGAACAAAAAAAAAACAATCTCCCAAATTTTTGTCACAAGCTAAAATAAGGTTAAAAAAAATTACAAATTTTATTTAACATTTTTATACTTTAACCTTATTTTTAACGGTGAAAATATTCCACAACATAATAGAATTATATTTTCCCTCAAAAATAAGCCCTAACTCATTAAAATCATTAAACCATTAAGTAAAGATTTAAAAAAAAATTTATGCTGGTATTGAATGGTCAAACTAAGCCACTTCTCAATGATAAATAAACGTAATGCACGGTCAACAAAAAATTAATTCCCCTTGTCCAATGTTCAATTGTCTATCCATCTATATGTGAAAGAATCTCATCAAAAAATTCGGCGGCTGCATTGCACATACATACAATAATTCAACAAAAAAAAAAAAAAGAAAGAAAAACAAGTTGGATTAAAAATAAGAAAATTAACCAGCTAAGTCCACTACACACCAAACTTATTAACTTCAACAAACAACAAAATATCCTTCTGCAATAACAAACAAATTTATTTTCGGTGCATAAATAAATAGAAAAAAAAAATTCTCACGCAAAACTCTATATGGCGTTGTTATTTTACGCGGGTAAATTTCGCTGTTGCTTCCAAATTTCAACCCCTTTTACTTTCTATTCTATGCTATGCAGCAACACTTTAGACAATAAACAATGAACAACTTTCGAATATTGAAAAGATGCCAATGCGAAACAATAAAGAGTAGAAAAATATTCTTCATATCTGCATAAATATAGTGGCGTATACCGGCGTATAGTACGCGCTTTGCAAAAATTTACCATCATTAATAGTAAAATATTTGCTTTATGTCGTGCCAAGATCATGGGCGTGCATAAATTTTCATGTTTTTTTTTTTTTTTTTAAATAATACTCTTTGATGAAAAGTTCTTTATTGATGCCTTTAGTGACACCTTGAAAAACTGGAATACAAATATCGTTAACACTTTTATTGTTAAACTAGTTCCATTTTAGTTAAAAATACACCATTGGATGGTTATAAATTCTCAATTGAAATTGAGATCGTAAATACTTGTAAATTAGGGTGAATTAATGTATCGAAGTGAATTGTTCGTTTTCTTCTTGTTTATTGTGTTACTTAGATGTATATATATATATATATATATAATATAGTATAGAAGAGGATACAAAGATGGGATAAAAATAAGGGTTCGATAAACCCCACAAATTATAACAAAAATAAATTAAGCAACTGACACCTGATGTTGTTTAGCACGTTAAAATGTTTACGGAGAGTTTTCGGTATATATACAGGATCCATTAATGTTTTCGTATATAAAATATTTATCTATTATTAAATGCCAATAAATTGGCCATTTTATTCTGTTCGGAATCTTTTATAGGGTTTCTGTTTCTTTTCTATCTTTAAATACGTTAGGGGGGGTTAATGTGAGTAATGTATCAATTTCTAAGATTTATTTATTGATTTTTATCAGTATATTAGATTAATAAAGGATATTTTTCCTGTTCTTTATATATAGTGTATCTACAAGTATAAGAAGATGGAAATTATTCATTTTATATATGTGTAGGTTAGGTTATTGAATTGATTGTTTTTTTTTTATTTATTTATTTATGTGTATAGGAATTTATATAAGATTTCGTTCTTCAATGCTCTGTAATATTCTTAAAAGCTTTTTATGTACAAAATGGCATACAAAGCAACTGTTTTCGACCGATATAAAATAAAATGTCTATTTAAGAGGGCGGATGATGTTTGGTAAATATTTAAGAGTTTTTTTTAACAACATATACTCGTATCATACATCAAAGGGCCGGATTATCAATTTAATTGTTGGATCCGTTTTGTATTATATAATTACTGTTCCCATTAGTCCGAAAGTTTCGGAATAAATTAATTTTAATCTTTGATGAAATAATTTACTACATTTCATGGGCGTCATTTTGGGGGGGCTGGGGGGGCAATTGCCCCCCAAGCATCTGAAAAAAAAAGAGTTCGTCAAGCCTCCGGCAC
>JANSTT010017191.1:0-18086 GCA_026745375.1 Platyura marginata | reverse complement strand
CGCACCCTGTACTTAACTATGTATTACATTTGTATGTTGTATATATATATATATATATATATATATATAGAAATGAATACATATTTGGATAAAGTTACTGAAAAAAAATCATTTCCAATTTATATTTTCGTATTTGTTTTGAATATTAATAGATTTTTTTCTGTTACTGCATAGCTTTATATATTTTACAAAAATATTGGCATCTATTCTTATATCTAAGACGAATTAGGTATCAAACCTATAGATCGTAATTTATTACGAAGCGATTAAGGAGAAAACTATAAGGATTCGGCTGCGAAGAATTGATTAATGTCTCCAATCGTACATTTTTTGACTTTCAAGGCGAGTCACTGACATACAGTTAACAAATACAACTGTATATTAGAAAACCTAAGTTTTTTTTCGATTAAAATCGATTCAGTGGTTGTGTAGCGCTTACAGAGCAATTTTATCAAAGAAAAAAACATACTGAATTTGATATCAAAAGCATGACTATATGTAAGTTCATAGCTTTAGTTATTGACATTTTTTCCATCATAATTTGTCCCAATAAATATGACCAAGTATTCACCTTTATGTCACACAAAAATGTCATGGTATATAACCGAAATGTGGTATAAAGGTGGTAAAAATGTGGTAAAAATTTTCTGTCACATATTAACCAATATGTGTGACAAAAAGTATGATAAAAAGTATGACAAAAATATGACCTCAATGTGACAAATGTGTGTAAACTCCAATCTAGTTTTTGTCGACAAATTTGTTACAAATATTTTATGTCGATATTTTCTCGACAATCTGTCAACGTGCTGTTGTTCGGGTAGTACTACTGTATTTGCATTTAATTAACAATCCGTCGGACCATATACTTGGACAAATGATTACTGTACACAGATTTAATTAGAAAAAGAATTTTCTTCATGTGCCTAACCGTTTAGAATTGATAATAACGATGAATAATAAGAAAATTCGTTAACATAAGAAATAAAGGTGTAGTCTGCGATATTTCCAAAAATAAATAACTGTTTGGTTATGAAATACAAAATCCGCCATCTACTAACTTGTAATTCTATATCTATCTATAGCATGCAAAATTATTTATCGTATATGCCTAACTAAGCAATGTCTTTTCAAGGTTATTAAATATTTACGTTTATATTCTTTGCTCACGTTTATTTTGTAAAATTGCTTTTGAATCAACTAATAATCGAATTACAATAAAAATAAAACCAATGCCATAAGAACTACTTTAAGGCGACTTAATAATTTATTTAAAATGCTTTTTTTAAGGTATTGGTTAAATGACTAAATAATTTACTTAGAAGATATATAAGAGAATATATTTTAAAAAAAAATCGAAGTATTTAATAAAAGTAAAAGTTTTGTAGGAACAGGATAAACTTTAAGAAAAAGCCATATTTTTGACCATCAATAACACGAAATATTTAACAGTTATAAAAAAAACTTTAAGAACAAAAAATGGAGAATTTCATTCTCTAAAAATTTTTCATACATTATTTATTTGTATCTCTTCTATTTTTGGAGTTATAGTAAAAATTACCGTAGGACCACCATTTAAAAATTGCCCAAGTCCCATAATAATCCCAATTAAAAAAAAAATTGTACCGTATTTTCGACCTAGAATTCCATCCCCTATCACTTTCTTGAATGCCATTTTTTTTTTAAATTTATTTTGAAAATTGATTACATTCAAAAATCCATGGAAACTTTTCTCATTTTTTACTACTGGAACTCAAATATAGCACAAACCCTTAAGTATAGACTTTACGTCTCTACCTCAACATCGTTTTTAAGTTAATTGTGATCGAGCGATCTATCTACTGTGAACAAAAAATATTTTCTGTTCTTTTACGGAAAATATTACACAAAACAAAAATTTCCTCCTATTTAAATATTACCTACAATGTATAGGTCCCCGTGCCATGTAAGTGGTCACCAAAAAAAAAACTGAAATTGAATTATAAATCAAATTAAAATGAGTTTTATCGATGGCACAAAATGATCATTACTTTTTGCATTGTTTTTCAATATTTTGCTTACACAAATACGTGTGGGTAGAGTTTCATAACAAAAATTAAATTTACAAAACGACATAATTAACGAACACTCAACTCAATATTGCATATTTTCGTAATTTTTGCAAAAAAAAAAAAAAAAATTATAATAATAAATAATTTATTGGTCATGGGATAGTTACTTGGAATTTTTGTGAAATTATTGTAACAAAATAGAAACGTATAGGTACACGGTCTATTTAGTTTTGTCTATATGCATAAAAAAAGGGGGGGCCTTTTAGAAGTTACACTCCGGAAGTAAGGCTAGGTAGGTACCCAAAGATCGAATTTGTTCATAAATAAATTATTAACAAATATTTGTTATTCACCTCTCTACAAAAGGTAATAAACATAATCTAATCTACAAATGAAGAACTAATTTACTTTTAATGTTGACGCTGTTAAACAATAAACTAATCGATTATATGTACAAATACCAAAAATTAACTCGAATATATGGAAATGGATGGAGCTACACATTCACAGTATTATTAACTAGAGCGCGAGTTTATTGATTTTTAATAAAAATTACATAGAATAAAAAGAAAGGAAAAAAAAAAAAAAAAAAAAAAAACTTTTATAACATTCCAATAATACAAAATGGTTTGTATACGCTACAGTTGGTAAACACTTATTTTTAGTCTTAATCTATATTTACATAATATACACAACACAACACAAACGTAAAGAAAGGTCAATCAAAACAAATGATTGTATTTGGCAGTGTACCTAAATAAATTGTACACTGGCACGATACATGTCACCATATGAATGACATGAACAATAATAATTAATACAATTTTTTTTACAAAATGTCACAACACAAAAATTGCTACGTAGCCGACGCTGAATCCAATAACAAACCTCAGAAATCTCCTCAGAAATAAAAAAAAAACTAAGAAAATCCATATGATTAAGACTAATCGAAATTTGTTCACGTTTCCATGTTTAACAATAAATTGACAGTAGCGAGAGTATCGAATTTCCATGAAAATGTGTAACGCAATTGATTTATTTGACCGCCAACACGCGACTGTACGAGCTTAGTGATTTCACGTATTACTTTACTATTGTATGGTGATGCGATATCGTGAATTGTTTACATGTAAACCACGTACAGTTGATTTCAATGTGGAATACGTACTCTCTCTCTCTCTCTCTCTCTACCTATCTACTAACTAATTGCTCTCTTGTGATTGATACAGTTTTTTATATTCACATCAGCTGCGGGCACCAAATAACGAAATTTAAATAATTCTGCTGAGGCCCCGGCTAGATTGTAAAAATAATTGTTGACTTGTACTCAGTACAATTTATCAATAGAATTAGATTAACTAAGGACTTATAGATTAAGTTGACTTAGATCTTAGTATTTTATGGCAAACAAACAAGAAGCGGATATTTCTGATAAGACGAATAGGTTAAAGTTCAGAAATGAAGGTGACAGTGTTGAAATATCACTGGAAGATGTCCGAACAGTAGAAGAACGCAGACGGATCAGATTAAGCAGTTCTATAAGTGAATTTTTATAAATTTGGACACGGCACGGACACCTAATAATATGCATAGATAGGCTTGCCATCCGTCCTTCTTTATGGAGGACAGTCCTCCATTCGAAAAAAAAATGTTCTTTATCCTCCAAGAAGACGGAAATATCCTCCACACAGTATATTTAAAAATAAAAAACATAAGAGAAACGTTTGCTCTACAATAATCGACGCTAGCCCCTCCCTTTCTTCCTAGAGCCCTTTAAAGATTCCATGGAAAATGTCAAATTTTTACTTTTTCTTTTCCCAATAATAGGCAAAATGATCAACTACCAACGTGGTTTACCTTTTGATGAGGTTATGTACTTTAGACTTTGACAACTCATTACTGCTCGACAGTCATTGATGATAAAATGAAGCCCCAGCCTGGCTGAAGTGCAATTTAGGGGCTACGAAAGAGTGAAAGATAACTTCTAACTATTTTTTGCGATAAAATGCTTGCCACCAAAATACTGTGCGATAAATTGCTTACGATAAAGTGTCCGAAAACCACTCGTACGGGCATATTTTAATCGCCGTAACCAATTATTCCTTCTTTACTGGTTTTTAGTCATAGAATTTTTTGTTTTTTAATTTTTATCTAATATTAGACAAATTTATGCTTGAAAACTTATGTTTTTTTGTCCTCCATTGTTATTTTCAAAAAGTGACAAGCCTATGCCATAGACCATAGAGACGAAGCTTTAGTTTTATGCTTCATTTAACAATTTTGAGTGCAAAATTGGCTTCGGAAAGAGACGTTTCTTCATAATGTCTTTTGGATTTTATTCTCATTTAAGATCAAAAATAATAGGCCACAACAATCTTCATTAATAATTTTTAAAAAAAACCGATTTTCTTCTTCGAAATTGATTACGTGCCATGTGTTGAATAGCCCAATGTAAAGAATATTTCCCACTTGACACAAATTAATGTCTGAATACTAGGGTGGTACGTTTACTGTTTATTTTTCACACTATATAAAGGGACATTTCATTTGACCTCTATTTGAATGTCATCAAACCGCAGTCACCTCATGCTGTTTTATTAGGTACAAGCAAATAAAATGTTGCACACAAAAAAAAGAAAAAAAAAGAAAAAAAAAACCAAAAAATTTAAAACAAACAACCAACACACAATTTAAAACAAGTTTTTTTTTTTTTTTGTGTTAACTACAAAGTCAGTCAAATATTACACAAAAATAAAAATTAAAACAACAATAGTGGGTGTGCAATTATACAACAATAATTTTTGATGTGCCGTGCACTAAATGTTACAGCTAATAAATTAAGGAGGTCACTCGGCAGATGATGTGAATGAACTTTTTTTTTCTCTCTTTGCAGTGCATTATTAAACAAAAAAACCATGCATTTTTATTTATAAATGGCTACTAAAGTAAATTTACTACACAGTCATATGTTTATGGTTAAGTGGTACTGCTGGGTACTGTACGTGTACATAAATACACTGACTACTGGTAAATGGAGTCATCTCGTCATCTCTCAAACGGTTGGTTATGGGAATATTATGTTTCGTAATGACCTTAGAAGAAAAAAACTACTACCAAGCGAGTCTTAGAAGAGTTTTTTTTTTTTTTTTCGATCGAGTTTTAACTTGTTTGATATTCATGGTATGGTAATTATTGCATAATATTTCATGGTGTGTTTAGTTGTGTGACAGGAAATGACAATATGCTGTCGCTACTTTAAAACGCTACTGTTAAGATTCTCTTAATGATTGATAGAAAAACAGAACAATTTTGTATCTATAAATAATATAATGTGGAATAGTGGAACTAATTGAAAGATGGGTTAATTACCTTACCTATTCAGCTGTAATAAATATGAAAAAATACTTTGGTGTCAGAAGTCTGATCTTTTTTATTATTAATAGAAGCCAAATTAATCGGCTCATTGAATGCATTCTAATGTAGGAATGTGAGTCATGTTCTTAATGAATGTAAGAAAACCCCGAAGAATATTCTGCGTATAGAAGCTAGGCAATGCCAGGAGTGAGCGTCAAAAAATGCGTAGTGTTCAGTAATTGTAACAAGAACCGTACAGTATACTCTTGTTCAGATACCGGAAGAATGTAGAAGTTCTCCTCAATAAACTGAATTGTTTTGTCCTCCAACAGATCTCAATCCTCTCCTCCTATTTTTTTCATGGAATTTTGTTATTGTATTTCATAAAAATTAATTAATACTAAAAAGTTTTTTATACTCTACGGGAGTAATTTTTGAAAAGCCAAATTGCAGCTACAAAACCAAAACCAAAGCGAAAAAAGCAACAACAAAAAAAAAGAAGCCAAATAATAATCAAAACGCTATTTATTAGCAACAAAATTATAATAACAATAAACTAAAAAATTATTAAAATGCAAAACAAAGTATTAAAAAGCAAAATCATAAAAATACTACTACTATTTCTACATAAAAAAATCAATCTACCAAGGCAAATAATTACGTTCTCGATAGAATTTGACTCTTTTCGCTAATGTTCTAATTAAAATATAAAAATTCTTTAAAGTATTTAAAAAAAATTTATACAAAATCCAATTTTGTATAATATTTTTCCAATTGATTAAAAAATCTATGACATCGGCTATAAATCGTGCAATATCCGAGCATCGGCATTCACTATGGATAACAACAACAATCGACTTACCGCGAATTTCTTGAACACGCAACGGCGACAAAACGGTACCGGACGGACCACGTAGCACAGATTCCAAGCACAGAACATTGTCACGACACGTTGCTATGATTTCTGCCTGCAAATGAATAAAAAGAAAAAGCGTGCATTATTAGGGCAGAGTCAATATACCTATAGATAGATAGAGAGAGTGAGAGAGAGAGAGTTTGTTAATTTAATAAAATTGTTTTAATGTAATAGATGGTATGGATGAATTAAGTAAAATTTAGTACAATTTTTATTTGCCATCCAAGTTATTTAATTTTTAGGGTGGCCATTATTGTCAGTGCAAAATCAATTTAAGCATTTTTTTCTTATAACAAAATCTGAATTTCATCCTGAAGCTTTTTTAAATTGTTATAAAATATCTCAATGAGTGAATGGATACCATTTTATGTTTAATTATTAATTTAGTGGAGATAAATAAGGCAAAAAAAAACTATTTTTAGCCAATTTTTCAGGTCTCTGTTATTTTGCTGATTAATTGTTTTAACAATTACAAAAGTTAAAAAATTTTACTAATTAATTAAGATGAACAATTTTAAACAAATCCTACGTATAATTCTGAAAACTAATCTCAATACTTACGATTTTGTCAACCATAAAGATGAATAGAACTAAATTTTTAGTATTGCCAAAATGACAATCCACCGAAATTTCATTTCATTAAATCTAATTTTACTTTACTTTTATCGACGATGGCCGATAGATCTCCATTAAATTTACACTAATTTTTGTAGCTATTTTTTTTTACTTACCTATCATTCAGTAGTATAATTAATGTATGTATGTAGTTGTGACGAGTGATAGATTAACGACAAAATAACACATCGATGAGTGTCAATAAAAACAACATGTTCAGTTCACGTTAATTATTGGTCGACCTCGTTAGGTGATTAATTAAAAAAATTATCGATGAAAAAATTCGCAATGATTTTATATAAAAAAAAAAACTTCAGTTCAAATTTTATTGACCTAAATAAATCTCCTACTACTCTAGTAGAGGAAATATTGTGAAAGATGGCACAAAAACAAAATTAGGTAACTAATAGACAACAAATTTCTTACTTTTCGCAAACAATTTCAAAAATCAGCCCTAATACCAAAATGAAACAGTGACGGGGGCAAAGATTTGTATTCCAAATATCGTGGAATTATTTAAAGTAAAAATTTTGTAATCTTGACTTGACTTCATATAAAAAAAACTTTTTCGATCCTAAGCAAGTCAAAAAAAATCCACTTTCTAAATAATCTGATTGTATTGACAATTCTGACAAGGCGCCATATTTAAAAATAAATATCAAATTTGAATTCTTCTTGAACAGAATTTGGTCCTAGATCGATTATGCAGTTTTTTTTTGTATGGTGACTAATGTGGTCCCATTGAAATTTGTATTTTGACTGTTCAATGTGTGTGTGTACAAAAGAAATGAATTAAACAATGGCGGGAAAATGTTATTTTAAAGTTCATACATTTTTTTTTTAAATGCAGTAATAAAGTTGTGAAAAGCTCAAAACAATTTGTGGCAATGTGGTGCACCCTTATCACAAATTTTTATTTTAAAGTCAACTTTACACTCTTCTAAGCATTAGTCGAGTTTAAAATAAAATGTGGCTTGTCAAAAAAAAAAAAAAACACGTTTTACTCTCATCAAGTCTACATAACCAGCGTACAGCTGAAACTGATATGGTTCTAAATATTTGCAAATGTCAAATAAATTTTGTGACTCACTGTAGGTAAATTTAAATATAAAAATCAAAGTATAATGTTAGATGCTATTAAATTCATGCAATTAAGAGAAAAAAAAGAGAAAAAAACAAGACAAAAAATATCAAACTGTCATCAAACACTATACTTTTAATCAGCACGTACTAATAAATAAAACTTTCTTTTTGTTTAATTGTGTAAGTAAATATTTATTAGCATTAACTCTTAACACAATTACAAAGGTGCTGATTAGTTAAAAAAAAAGAAAAAAAAACTTAAATTAACATTAAAGTTAAATTATAAATGTAATAGCAAGCAAGACAAAAAAAAACAACAACGAAATAAGACGTGTAAAATATTTTAAAAAGGGGGGGGGGGGGAGTCAGAGACTACAAAAAAAATATATAAAAACCTAAAGCAATAATTGCGGTCACAAATATAAACGGACTTAACTTGCATGCGCTTCGATAGCTAAAATAGTTGCGTTTATCACATAAATTATGGGACTGGTCAATTTTAAAACTTAACTCGACTTCACTCTCTAGAAAACTATTAAAGAAATTGTCATATCTTACATAATCCTCTGGCCGAAGTAGATGACGCCGTATCTGCAGTGCTTCGGTATTCTCCAGGCGATTGCGACTTTGCGTTAGCAGTGCATTTAGTTCGGTTTCATCTTCGCTGTCACTGTCACTGGACGATGACGATAGTGATTTTTCATTTGAACGCAAACGTCTTCGCAGTGTGTCATCATCATTTTTACGTTTGTCCAAACTGTTGATGAATTCCATTTCCAATTTTCGGCTGATATTTGTTTTTGATGTGGATTTGGGTAGTTTCGGTGATAGTTTGTTTAGCAGTGTGTCAGTGCCCAATGATTTTCGAGAATCTAAAAACCAAAATTTACAGATTTTATTTATTGAACCCAGGAGAAACTTAGACAAATCTACTATCGAATCTTAGTATTCTTTATAGATCAGATTTTCTATACTGGACTTAAAACTAATGGATTCTAGTGATTGATCTTGGAAATTTCTCCCCTCCTCCCCGCTTAAGTGACAAAAGTATCGAAAACCTAGTCGTTTAGTAAAAACTAAACTTACCGTCATATAACAATTTCCTTGATCCATCTGATCCCTTTCTACGTCTTTCATGCTCAAAACCAATGGCACGACGACGTCGCATTGTCGCACTGCAATATTCATCCGTTGGTGATTTGCTTGGTGATTTACTTTCAGGATGCATTTTCGAATTACGAATAGCCGGTGGTGACAATGAATCGAAATTATTGGCTGCCGATAGGGATGAACAGCAATCGGATTGTGAGTCCAAAAAATTTCGATAGTCATCGCCAAATTCCAATAAACGACGTGCCGCATCCGAATCTAAACCTTCCGAATATGGTTCGGACATATATTTCTCTTGATAATTGTCCCATGCCTGTTCCGAAAAATTACTATTGTCCGTTCCGGTGAAACTCAGATCTTTGCCTTTAAATTTAAAAAAAAAAGAAATTCAAATTCATAGTCCACAATTAATAGAATTTGATGACAATCAATTCGGTTACCTTCTTTATTTCGGTTGTAATTAGCCAATGCGGCTAGTGATCCCAATTTCGCAGCAATATCAGCACCATATACAGACGTATATGCACCCAATTGAAAATTAGGCTTCATCATTCGAAGTTCTTCTTCCTCACTTTCCATATCGGACGTTGAAGAAACGTTATTCCGATTATTCCGATTACGTGGTATTGACAACAGAGACAGAGCCATACTCAGATCTTGAGCCAAATTAGATTGTCCCGAAAATGATTCGGATTTCACTAATGTGGATGTTATAATTTGCGATAGATCTCGATTTCCTTCATCGGATCCATTCGAGGCGGATTCACTTTTCTTACCCGGACGTCGACGTACGCGCATTTTGCGTCGTTTCAACGAATTTTTACTATCCACACTGTTAATTGAGGTATTGTGATTATTTACGGTTACGCATGGCGATGACAATGTATTTAGGGCCGATTCACTTATTGAATGATTGGCCAAACCTTGATTGACCATTTGATCACTTGACCGTGCGACATTGCCGGTTTCTGTTAATTGGGACAAACATGAAACGGACCAAGGTCGTTCGGAATTACGTCGTTTTGAACGCATTGTAACAACTTTCGAATGATGTGCACCACCAGTGACATTTTCCATTTCTTTTCCGATTAATGCATCGGCCGAACCACTGATGACTTCCGTTGATGTACCCTGTGAATGTAGTTCCTCCTGCAAGCATGTAGCTATCGAATCCGATGGTCCATCAGATGAATCCGAATCACGTGCAGGCGAATCAGATTCTAGAGATAATATTGATATAAATCGAGATTTGTTCAGTTTCCGTGGATATCAATTACCTGTATACTCTCCAGATGCTTCGCAATCGGTTGTGCCAGCCGATATAAGTGGCGGTGGTACATTTGTAACCGGTGAACTCGGTTGATGTTCCAACCATTCTTGAACTCGTTTAATTTTCGGATGTGGCATTGTTGTTTTTTCGGCAGTTTTACGATTTCTCGATGATGATGTTGAGGCTTCCGAAAATGAATGACGACACCTTGTTGGAGTTTTTTGTAGAATTTCTTCGCGCACCAACGTTTCGGCGTCTAAAACTAGCTGCTGTATTGATTCTTTTGAGTACTGCTGAAAAATATTGTATTTTAGCTGTTTGTTCGTACATTAGCGCTAATTATTCTGTACAATTGATAAGATAGGCGATTCTGATAAGGCAGATAGATAACAATTTAATTAAATGCAGTTACTTCGTTGTTTTTTTTTTGTTATTGTGTTTATTACTATATCGTAACAATGTGTAGGTTACGGTGGTTTTGTTTTTTTTTTTTTTTTATTTTTCGCATACCTAACTGAAGCTTTGTTTTCCTATTCAATGCTCAGTTATTAAGACAATTAATGTCATTATTTGTAATTGATATACGACCCAAGATTAAGAGAGCATTTAACATGTAATTAGCAGTTGATTTATAATATGAAACAAGTCATAACACAAATTATCGTATTAGGACGTAAAACGTTAAAGTCGAACCTGCTACCGAAACATAAAGTCGAACAAATGATAAAAAAATAAAAAAATTCCTAGGTGCAGTTGTCGTGCACAAATTTATAATCATTAAAGTGTAACCTCGCCTATTGAGTCTATTTTTTAGACTTGATGAATTGGTGGTTAATATTAACCCTTTGCGATCCGTAATTATTTTTAGTATTTTGTACTATGAATTATTTAATTAAAAAACAAATTATTTCAACATGTCTGTTCGATTTATTCCTGTAAACAGAATACCTGATAAGCTTACAACATTTCAGGTTTTGTTATATTCTTAATCTTATAGCTCTCCAAGGTGTGATAAGCTTTGAAACGATCTCCCGGGTGGATATTATCACATCAATTTGTGACATAGAAGTTCAAAGGGTTAATTATTAATCCAAAATTCATTAATGCTTCATTTCAATAATTCCAAGCCTATCAAATGTTTTTTTTTTGTTTGTTTACATTTTGATTAGTTTTTTTAGACAAATTGACAATAGCAATATTTGTCTCCACAGTGCTACAGATTAAAGAGGAATGAAAACCACCCGTTCTTAATGCAACCTTTTCGGGTGGGAATTGAACCAAAAAATTTTGTGCAAGAAAAATTTCCACATTCTGGATTTAGGAATTTGGTCGTTCGGTATGGCTAAGAGTCCCAGTATTGACACAAATTTTTTTTTTGTATAATAAAGGAAGGATAACACAGTTTCTTCTTATTGGGAGTATCTTAAAACACCTGATCCAGAAATGAGTTTTTAATAATTTAATCCAAATTGAGAATTAGGGAGTAATCATCTCTAAAGGTCTAACCAAAAAAGAAGAATTGACTGCCATTCAAGAACTACAGACAAAAAAGTCCCCATAATGATAGAATTACTAACCTTCTTAATGTCTTTGTAAGACTTTTCGGGATAAGTTGAAATGTGCGAATCTACTCGTCTGGGATGATCTTCTTTGTTCTCATTTTTTACCAAATCTCGTTTATTCGCATTTTCAACAATATTTACAAAAGAATTGTTTTGCTTTTCATTAGATTTCTAGAAAAAAAAGAAGATAGATTCAATTGAAGAATACGAAGATTACGATGAACTATATAGATGCTAACCATTTCTGGTGGTGAATCAACAACATCCAATGATAAATTTGAATATGAACTAATAATATTTACAGGTACTTGGTTGTCTCCGTTCTCTTCCATTTCAACTGTTTGACTATTATAGTTTTTGTCGTTTTCATTAGAAAAATACCATTCCTCCTCGGATGATGCACCAGATTTGAATGCCTAAAATCGAGCAAAATAAAGGTTAGTGCATTTATCGAGAAAAAAAATAAAAATATTTTTAAATACCTCACTCGCTTGGGATGACCATCCTTTATTTTCACTATCCGTATCTAAATGCTTAAAATAAAATATGGCACAATTTTTCGATTTTCTATTTGACCTATTGAACTTTGACGCATCCACCTGTCTAGTACGCTTTATTGCTGTATTACTTTTGGTTGGTGTAGTGCGCAACGAATCTGTACTAAATATTGACGTTTCGGTTGTTGCTAGGCCCAAATTACCTAAATTACCATTAACGTCAGCATCTACAATACAACAACAAACAAACAAACAAAACAAAAACAATTAGAGGAACATTTAACCAATAACAAAAATATCACGATTCCTAATACCTGTTTCCATTGTATGCTCTGCTAATGTCTGTGGCAATGGAACAGCTAGGGGACTCTCGGAAGATGTCCCAAAGCTATTTGTTTTTGATATTTTTGGCACCGTTTCGTTGTCACTACCTTCAGAGTCTGCATCAAATCCAGCCGCTTGGGATTCAATTAGCGTACTATCACAATATCTATCTTTTGGCCATTTTATCTAAAAAAAAAACAAAAAAAAAATCAAAAATTTTATAAAACAACTGAGATCTGAGACGTTATTGTGAAAATTGATAGATAGGATTTTTGGAATATTTTTAAATTATTAGTGATGAGACTGCATTATCGATATCAACTTAAAAAAAAAAGTTTACAAGAAAAACAATTAAAAAACGCTCTGGATTTACAGATTTCACTCATAGATACTAGGCGAAGACCTAAAATCCAAATAGTATCGGTCAACTAATGATCCGCCATTGAGGGGAGACTACTATCGAACAGTATGGAATGTGACTGTGAGACATTTTGGACATTAATAGGAATGACTGCCAGGCTTTTGTCGATGTTATTACCGGACACTTGAGTTTTAAATAATTCTTAACCAAAAATAGATCTTTTAGGTATCTGTAGTGAGGGGTCAATAGCCGTACAGCCCCCCCCTCAACCTAACCTAACCTACTAACTAAAAATTGGAATTTTGACTGACTCTACCTATGAATACTGCTTCGGAAGACAATGACACGGCAGCTCACATTTTATAGAAGTGTTTGTATGAGCCGAAAGAAGGTTGGTAGGGCGGAATGATAAACTTCGAAATATTCTAACCTTCCTTAAGAATACGAAAGAGATTTCTCGGAGAATATGTGGATTCATTTGAAGACTTTCGTTGGCCTTCTGTTCCTGGATTATTCCCATCTCATGTTAAAGATAAAAATCATTCAACTTGTAAGATAAGGATTTAAGCATCAGAGTTTGTGCCTTCTTATTGTCAAGATGATTTTATTCCATACATGAGATTACACAAAATACCTACACAACAAAATAATGGACAATAAATCACATTTATACTTACATCAGATAAATCTGCATCACCATAATCTGGAACACATTTACTGGTTGATGGTGTTTCATACAAAGCACAATTTCTGTCAGACTTGTCACTGAGTTTAGCTAATTTTGCAACTGGTTCTTCATCCGTATCAGACGTAGTTCTCGATGCTGACGCCTTAAAATAAAATAAATCATTTCAAATCGGAATATTTAATAATTGGTGTCGTTAGCATTACGTGATGTAGAATGAAGTGAAAGGTCAGATTTTTTTTTTGTGTGTGTGTGTTATGATGAACTTTCATCATACCAAACCATAACATAACATATATAAATAGGTAGATACATAAATAAATAAATAAATGAGCCTGAAAAATGGCGGAAAATAGTTATAATTTACCGTCTCTTTGTTGTACAATCGTAAATCTCTCTCTAAATCACAAAACACAAAACTGAAAATGAGAAATAACTAGTTCGACCTAAGCATGATCCGGTAAAAAAAAAAAAAAAAAAAAAAATGAATGCATCAGGCAGATCCTATCAACTCGAAAAAGTTGTTATTTCATTTTGTTGCAAATGTAATGTAAATATAAATAAGACAAAAAGATGCCTGTTCTCATATATTATACCACATAATATACCAAATGTATTGAATTATCTTCGGAATTTCTAGAAATGTTTTTTTTCTTCTTCGTCTTCTACTCCTTCTTTTTGTTTATCCGATCTGTCGAAGATGAAGACACCACATTTTATGTATACAGTGTTCAATGGCGTTTCTAAATTTCCAAATTCAGAATCGACCATGAGGTAATATCGCTTTATTGCCACATTAAATCATATGGGGAAATTTAAAGAAATCCAAAGAAAAAAAAAAAAAAACTAAAGCAACAAACATTATTTGTAGGAAGAAGAAAAAAAAAACTGCATTTCATCATCATCATCATCATCATCATTTTTTTATATAAACATTCACGGTCGTTAATGTAAATAGGATTTTAGTATAAACATCCAATTCCCTTCTTCTCTGGTTTTAGTGTACGAGTATGTAGTAAGAAGATTTTTGTTCTTTTATTAGGTCACAACACAACTACTGTGCGGGTATATTTACATATGTATATACAACAAATCTAGATCTACAATGACATTTTATTCGTATAAGATTTTGAATATTTTTGATATATTTTATAATTGAGTCAACATTAAGCCATTTGCTACAGTTATTTTACAGCTGAATCAAATTTTGTTTGGCTGTGACGCCAGCTGACACACCACTAAGAAAATTAATTTATTTTCAAATCGGGGTCACCAATTTTTAGTGAATGTAGGTAATTACAATATTTATTATATTAAAAAAAAAAAATTATAAAATTCAATCATTCCAGATTCAGATTCTATTGAAAATGCTTTCCACCTGAGTACACTATTTGAAAATATGCAAAATACTCACTAACACAAACAAAATTATAAGAATTTTGTTTACATTTAAAATGTTTATTGATACAATCAAAGCTAAGTATAGCTGATTGGTGAATTTTTCCAATTCAAATAATTAATCATTTGGAAATATGATTGACCACTAATGCTATTGTTTTCATTAGAAAATAAAGATTCCACTGAAATAAAAATCAAATTCCTAAGTAAATAAACCAGAAAAACATTCAGTTGTGTTTCCCTATTCAATAATTTTTGTGATGACAACTCTACTAATTTTTCTGAATCAAGAAGATTTATTGAAATTAAATTTGTCCCTATACTTAAAAAAATAGGATCAAAATCAGTACGAAGTCCATCGCACATTTTGTTCGAAGAATAGCTGCACAAATAAAAATTAAAATCATTTAAAATGCGTTCATCGTTCAAAATTCAAAATGAGAGGCATGCAAATTGATCATTACCCTCCCTCCCCCCTCTTATTTTATTGGACACTTCAGAGAATGTGTCTAATAAATCAAAATTTGAGTAAATTTACAGCTATTTCTATGAAATTACCTCATTAACTACTACTAAAAAATAATCCAAAAAAAAATTGCACGGAAATGACTGAAATTGGGTAAGTGGAAAATCGTAAAACCCTCTTGGTGCCTAATAGCCTTTGGTGTCCTTTATCTGACAAAAATATATTCACCTGGGTGGGATTATTTACCTGGACTACAGGTATGATTTCATGACAAAATACCCAAAAATTCACTGTTAGAAGATTCTAAAAATAGTAAAAATGCAGGATTTAATGTCAAAAAAAAACTATGTTATTCAAAAAATTAGGAGGAAGAAATGGCATGTCATGTCTGTCCTGTCTTAATTAACCTGTGTTTCATTAATGTCCTGTGATTCTTCGTTAATTTTAATTTGTCGTAATTAATATATACAAAATAATGACTTCGAAACGACAATAGATGAACTTCTCTAATAGATAGATGAACACTGGACTTCAAATCATTATGGTCATCTTTTTGGCGATTTCTCAACTTACTTAATAACAAAAATTATTTTATCAACTTATGAAATAAATCCTAAAATTTGAGCCAAAAATCAAAATCCAAAATATTTCAAAATTCAACGAAAATATCAAAAAAGTCTCTATTATTATTCTATGTTTCTCTAAAAATAAGAAATATTTATGGTCTCTATACTACAAGCAAAATGGCCCTGATGAGCAACATGTCAAAAATGTCCTTAAAACATAAATGACCGACATGTTTAAAAGAATTTTTTTGATTGAAAGAAATTACAGAAAAATCTAAAAATAAATTGAATATAAAAATAAAAAAAATAAAAATATTATTAGGTGTTGATGTTTGAAACCAAGTGACAATCAAAATTAATGAGAAACTTTTACTATTTTTAAAGTGTAGTCATTTAGAAAAAAACAAAAAAATGTTTAAAAGACAAATAAATCATTTAAAGTTCAATAGCAAAAAAATAAAAAAAAAAATTGTTCTAAGTTCTAAAATAACATCAACCTTCTAACGCTACTTTACAAAACCAAACAAAAATTGGAAATTATTTCGATTGCAACAAGCAAAAAAAAAACAAGAAACATGAATTGCTTAAGAGTTCTATGACCCATTTTACAATCCTATAAACATAGCGCACATACTTAAGTATAGGATAAATTATTAGCATTTACTTTTATTTTAGTTTTAAAATAAAATTTGACATCACGTTCTTGAAACGTATAAAAGTGTGGCATAGAATAAAATGTTTTTATTTTTAACTTTTGTGCTTAGAATAAATTTAAAAAAAAAACAACAACAACACAACACTCTACACTTTGGTTTTGGCAAAAAAAAAAAAAAAAAAAAATGAAGAAAAGAAAAACTGCTTGCGGTGCTTGGAAATTCGAAAAACTATTGACCAAGGCAAAGAGAATATTATTCTTAGATACGAGTATGTTTGCGGTCGGTAGTTATGTAGATATACAAAAATAAAGAATTTGATGATTAATTGTGGGATAAACTTTAATTGTGGAATTTTTTATCCATAAATAATTTTTCTTCTGAAATATACACAAATACATTATAAATTTACCAACTCCATTACATTATTACTAAAGAGTTCGTGAGTTTTTGTTATTTAATAGTCAATAAAAAGAGAAATGGTGATTTTTCTCTCAATTTTACTCTATAGCTCTATACATAAATTTAACCTGAATATCAAAGAAAGTAAATTGCATGCGGACTTTTATTGATATAACATTTTGCGGCCTAAAAGTCTCGTGATACGAAATGGATTCACAAATGATGTCATGAAATATATCGTAAATGTTAATTAACCAAATTGAATTCTATTTGCATTAAATGACTAACACTCAAATTATTTTTCGTATATTTGTGATATTGAATCTGTGTATGTGTGTGTGTATTATGGTAATGTTGTTTTATTTTATTGTGTATCATTTTAATTGATATTTTTTTTTTGTTAATTAAACATTTGGCTAATTCTGGCTAATGAGTAATCAAAATTAAAAAAAAACTATATCAAAAACAGAATCGCCCGATGATTTGTACGACTATTCGTTCACTAATCCATGCGATGAACAGATCGATCTTCGAACCCTCCCCCTTCCCTGTTTAAAGTTTATAGCGAAACTGTAGTATGGCGATTTATTTTCTATACAGATAACTAAGTAAAATATACCGGGAATCACCATGGATCACCGAGAATCACTATAAATCTCCGTGAATCCAGTTAAAAAAAAGAAGATCAATACACACATATATATACAGGGTGCGCCATCTAGACAGGGCCTATTGAAATGTTGAATAACTCCGCCATTTTTCAGCCGATTTTG
>JANSTT010017190.1:0-18096 GCA_026745375.1 Platyura marginata | reverse complement strand
AGGTGGAGTGATTTTAATTTTGAGGGATCAAAAACAACGTTTGTGCTTAAACCTTCCATAAAAAGGCTAAATCACTCCACCTACCCAACGGTCAATTTTGGACCCCCCCCCTCCTTCGGTGCAATTTTTTGCTCAAATCGATCGCAGGAACACGTCCTGAAAGTATTTCCCTCAAATGCTGGGACACTTGTATAACATTTGACAACAGAAAAGTAAAATATTTTTTTAATTAAACATTTAAATTAATTAGTAAATCAAATGAAACAAAATAAGGATCTCACAAAAAAAATTTATCTATTGCAAATGTGCGCCAGAAGTTCAGAAGATCTTTGGCCGGAATATTAAATGCACAAGGCGTCAAAGACGTGTAAGATTAGGATGAAAAAAAGTATGGATAGATTTAAGATAAGTAACTATAAAAAAAACTTTCTAAAAATAAAATCATTATAAATTTTATCAAAATAATCTTAAATAACGAAAGATCGAATTGAATTTTAAAACAAAAATGGTTTTGACATTTCATTTGACATATTTTGACTTATTTACTCTGTACTAAATGGGTGCGTACATTGTAAGTATCGATAATATTACGTCACTGTTCAATCGTACGTCGGCAAAAATTTGTCGCAATATTTTCGATTTGATTAGAAATTTCCGATAAAATTCAGCCATACCACTCCGGTGTTTTTACGTCAAGTTTACTCGAGAAGGCACGGTACGGAAAATGTGCACAACGCACAACCACACAATGTAGGTAATGAGTTTATAGACAATGGAATATGGTTGTGTCTATAAATGCTTAACAATAATGGATGTAAAGCTAACAAAGGAGATTTTCAATGAATTCTGAAAATGGGACTGAAAATCTATAATTTAGTCTCTTGACAATTTATTGACATATTTACCTATAATACCACTAGTATATATATAAACATATGTATTATATATGAACCACCCTATTACTATATAACGTTAAAAATACTTGCAACAATGACTTCTTAAGATATATATACCTAGTATAGTTACATTATGTACGGTTTATACAGGTTAAGTTAAATCTGAATGAACCCTCTAGTGCGCACAAAATGTTAATTTAATTAACATTTTCGCATAAATAATGGTTATCAAACGTATTCTCTGGAGTTTAATAAATATTTCTGTTAAGGGTTTCTTTTATGCTGTAGGTTATCTACCTATATATGTATAAAAAATTGGTGAAAACTTTCTCTCAAGTTTTCAAGACATTTTTAAATCTACCGAAGTATGTACAAATATTATTAAGGATTTTCTAATAGATTTTAATATTTTTTCTACTTTTACTCCAATATCCACCATCAAGAAGAGCCGAGAGCAATTGATTATGAATGCAAGTTTAACTTATACATTGAAGTAAAAACGATAGCATAGTGAAGGCTTTTGAAAGTTTTCTTTTTCAAATACATATACTCGTAGTAAAGTAAAAATCGTCGTATAGTTAAAATATAAACTATCTAAATACATAAAAGTTAAGTGATAACATTCCCAAACAGATTTTTATTTATGTTGCGGCTGGACTGGTTCTAAACACAAGTATTTGAAGTTGTCTCGGTTTTATGCTGTCAGAAAAATGAAAATTTAAGTTTTATTAAAAAATTTCTCAATTAATATTTTTCTTTTATGTAACAATTTGTACTAGAACAGTAGCGGCTCATGATATTTAAAGTTGCCGATCGAATGTACAGCCGGGTGCTACAATCGGCTAACATCTGCAAGGTTACTGTATTCTTGGTTACCAGAGCGTTTTCACTATCCCGAGTATTTTTCTGCGTAGACCGACTTCTCAACAGGACTGCTTTATAGATATTTTACAATTTTTCGCGCGTGTACAGAATCTTACAAAATTAATCCGTTTAAAATCCCAATATGGAACAAAATTACAGATTAGCTACACATAAAATTTGCATGGATATGGAATTAGTCTGAAGCCGCCATAAAAAAAATCTCATAGTTTCATATAGTCTCATGACATCGTTTATCCATATTCTTCTTGCTTAATGGTCTTATGGGTCGCAGAGTTCGATAATTCCATACTCACAGATTTCTATGGACCGATTCTCCCATACTAGTCCAAAATTCTCATAAAGTTCCATAGTTCCATATACTCGTGTTGTGGAAGGAAAAATTAATATCTCCGAATACATGAATGGAAATATTCCACTCACGTTGTAAACTCGTAAAGTTTAGTTGGACTATAAATCCGCGCCGATTTTCAAAGCGATACTAAATCCTTATAATCGAGTAATTTTTTCTGGCTGAGGTCATTAACGTAAAAAACCGTACTTGATTTAAAAAAAAAAAAAAAAGTTATACAAAAATAATACCATGTAATGTTCTTATGTACATATGTACTGTACATAAGTATATTGTACTCATAAATAAAAAACATCCCGCCAAAGTTTAGTAAATCTCCTATTTTTCACCTACACAAAATATCAGAATAAAAAAAAAACCTTTTCTTCTCGAGTGTCTTCAGTTTATATCCCCGATAATAACATATTTGTGTATGTATGTGTAAATCCTTTGCTCCAATATATTATTACAAAAGAAATGTACAATTTGTTGAACGCGATTTCTATTGAAAGTTAATACACAAAAAAGCCAACACAAAAGCATCAATTTTTCCGTTTAGCAAAATTGAGTGTTACAAAAATAAACTAAACACTTAACTAATATAGAGCCAGTGATGGCTAACCAATGATATGCGTGTCAGAGGTGACACGGCAAGAAAATTTTGGTAACACACATTTTGTTTATAAATGTTCTTCGTCTTCGAAAACTATTATACATACAGTATATGGACACTAAACTTGGTACTACAAAGTAAAATTTTCACAAAAAACCGTCTAACTTTGTCAATTTGTGTCCGATTTGGCTAAAATTTCGCATAAACATAATGTTTGCAATAAAAATTGAGTATTAGGATGAAGAAAAAGTGTTTAGTATGGGCTAATCTACTTTGGGCCAATAATTAGACTGACTACTAGTATAATTAGACTGAGTACTTTTTAAAATATTATTACAATCTAAGAAAAAAAAAACTGTAACACCTACTAACCTCTTAAATTTAAAATTCAAGAAAAAAAAATTTAAAAATTCGCTACACTGATAGTTTTGATATTTTAAGTGCAAATATGACATATTTAAAGAAAAACATGAACTACAGCTCAAAAGAAACGTATAAAGATCTTGTTGCAAACATTATGGCGCATGTTTGTGTAAAATTTCAGCCAAATCGGATAAAAATTGACTAAGTTAGTCGCATTTTTGTGTAAAATTCTGAAAAATATATGTCGACCCAAGTTCAGTGTCCATATACTGTACTTACGAAGAAATGCAATATTTCTTCTTAACTATTTAAATTTAAAACTTTCTCAGTTAAAGTAAATATTATTAAAATGTAATTTAAATAACTAAATTCGTTACGATTACGATTCAGAGAAGATTGGTAAAGAAAATGCCATCGCAAGAGCGCTCAGTGGAAAAAATTCAAACTAAAATTATTTTCGGTTTTAAATAATATTAAAACCAATAAAAGAAACCTCACAGATGAAATTAGTGGTGCTTGCGTTAAAAATGTCAACATAACATACAAGTGCATAGGCATACGGTAAGTATGTCACAATGAACGGAACGGTACGTCGAGAGTTGGCAAAAATTAAAACTGAATTAACCTTAATTGGCTATCAAAACTGTGTAGTGAAAAGTTTTGTTCGAATTGAAAACATAATTAGTGAAAATAAAAATTTTTAACCCTTTTACATCACGTTGTTTTACCATTCTTTTGCTTTTATTATTTTGATATTGTCAGAACGGAACGGAACGGTACAACGATGCGGTGCATTGTGCCTATAGCTTAACTCCTAACTACTAGGGCTTATATAACACAATGTAAGCTAGATTTTTATCAAATTTTTACACACCAAGCATAAAAGGTTAGCCATCACTGATATAGACGAAATATATTCTATAGGAAGACTTACCAATCAATATCGAAACGATTCGAAGGACAACAAATCCATTTTCCATTCAATCGCCCACCATGTCGATTATACAATGGCCCGATTAACACAAATTGTTTTGCTTTTTACAAATTGCCCTTGTTACTTCAAGTATTATTTGTCCAATAAACAAAAGTTCAAGTGAAAATCTGTTTTTCTTTCGTTTTTTCTTCTTTTTTTTAAAATTTTTATGTCTTTTTTTTTTTTTTTACATAGCAGACGATTTTATTGTGCACGATTCAAATATTTTTCAATGGGAAAATTTTATTCAAAGTTAAATGTGGAGTTAAATGAGAGAGAATTAGGGGGGGATTTGTTGGGCGAGTTTGAATTGTCTAAAATGAAATTATTCTTTGAAAGTTACTCAAAAACCAAAAAGATCATTGTGAATTTTTCAGACAACTTCTTACAATCTTTAACTACCCACCTCTACCTACCCGGCTGTGAATGAAATTTAATTTTCGTAACACGTGCCATTGTGGAAATTTTATCAATTCAAACAAACGTGAGCAACGTGATTTAGGCATAAACCTTATATAAAACAACATTTATGATAGATTGAGACTATTTCGTAAATCTAAATAATTTAAAAATCTGATGGAGCCTATTTTTGTTGGTTTGTTATTTCTAGATAGACGTCAAATTGATTATTATTGTGGTTTAGATTTTTTTAGAGACCATCAAGTGTCAATACCTTTTCTATAGTCTTTCATATTTTAATCGAAGAATTGTTTGACATTCTCTTTGATGCTACAACCTCCCAGTTCTGTATTAATTCTCAATCCAATTCCATGCTGCCCATATCCAAAGGGTGTATATGATTTAATACACTCAACAGTGGATGTGGAGTGGATATGATTGTATAGCCTTCGGTATTTTAATACCACCCCCCACCCCCATATGAAAAGGGACGAGTTCATCAACATTGACTATTTGATGAACGGATAGGATATTAAACAACGCAGAGATGTTTAATTTTTATTATTGAACGCTGTCGAATTTTCACATTTCAAGTGATTATTTTTCGAATAAACTATTTATTTTCCTCCATATGTTGGAAAATCATTTAGTCCCCAAACCCATACCATCGCTGACTTCTTAACACTTTGTGACCGAAACACAGGGAAAATATTTTTTTTTGTACAGTAAAACTTTGTTCATCCGGACTAATTGAGGCTCTAGCTCGACCGGATTAATGAAATCACCTAAAAAAACGTTTAAAGAAATAATTAAACAAAACTGCACTGTATCACTTAACACTTAAATCACAATAAATAAAATAACAGTGCAAAAAAAGCTACAAGAATTGAAGCCCAGTGTATGGCAAAGTAAGCGACTGTACAAACAGTGCTGTCGTTGTACTCTAATCGGAGTACTTTTACTCCATTTTACTATGCCATACCACTATACTACTCTGACTAGTCATTTAGACTCCCCAATTTAAAAAATATGAAAATTTTTGTTTTTCTCAGTTTAAAATACATTGTAATAGAAATTATTTCATAAAATTGTTAACGAAAAAGTGTAAAAAAAAAAAACTTTTACATGTGGTGCTCCGAAAATGTCCAAAATACTCCGTTTTCGGAAATATTCTACTACTCAGACAAATTGTGTAAAACGACAGCACTGCTCACAAAAACAATAGAAGCTCGATAAATGTGTCGTTTTCAAGAGTTGCACACCGGATTAATGGGGTCCGGACAATTGAGGTACTACTGCATATGCTTTAGGATATATTTGAATACACTAAGACCTCGATTTGTGTCGTTTTCGAAGTTGCGTCGTTTATTTTGGTGAAATTTGGTTGGAACGTATTAAAAGAATTTCTATAGAAATCCTATGTAATAGATTATTTAGATTTGCGTCGTTTCGATTTGCGTCTGTGAAACCAATTAACGACACAAATCGAGGTCGCGGTGTATACATTTGAATTGTACATATATACATACATCATTTCTATACAATAAAGGTAGTCCTCGACTTACGACCGAGATAGGTTTCTAGACATTGGTCGTAAGTCGAGTAGGTCGTAAGTCGTGTTTCATATAAAAAGACAACAAAAAATAATAAAATCCATCTTAAGTACAATCGGAAATGTAAACTACATACAATATGTACATTAGCGTGGTTCAAAAATACATGGCAAAAAAAGTTTTCATGCTAGAGAGTTCCCCATTAGTTTTAAAATACAAAAAAAGTAGGTACCTAAGTATTTTTGGTTTTTCAAAATTTTGATTTCAAATAGTCTATAGAGACCTAAAGTTTCCCATGTAAATTTTATGGAAAAAAATACAAAAATATGGAAAATCTTTATGGAATTGACCATTTAGAGCACTTTATTCTCATTTTTTTCTTCAAAAATTATTACTAATGGCCTAAGTAGAATTTTCATCAATATTTAATAGTTAATTTTCATTTATTTAAATAAATTCAGGTCTCCATACGCACCATTTACAATTAAAATATTGAAGAATCAAAAAATACGTACTTACTTTTTCAGATTTATTTAAAAAAAAATTAAAAGGTCGTAAATGCGAACCGTCATAAGTCGAGGACTACCTGTATACATATCGATGGGAAATTAAATTAATAAATAACAAATGAAACCATACATACGTAAATATATTTAATAAACCAATGGTGGTTATTTTAAATAAAACATTGTTGGCAGTATGTTTTTCATTTATATAAATACATCACATCGCATTCATAGCCAAATTAATATAATATTTTTGGAAATGCCTCCGAATAACAATTAATAAACCTCTGAAGTTCATCAATATTTAATGAAATTATATATCGCATATTGATACATGAATAATTTATGATTTTTAATTGCATGTATCAACAAAAATTAAACCATCAATGGAGGATGTAGGTTAAAATTAATAGACAATTTATGTACGATCGTGGATTTGCAATTACAGGTACATGCAGTTTTATTTTATTTTGTTATATTTTTATTTAAAAATATATAAATAAATTATGTTTTTTAATTCATCATTTATAAATGTCATGTTTCGTTCGATGCAATTATATCTTCATACATAGTACATCGATAAGGCATAACTGTCGCTATCATGTCCATTAATCAAAATATAATTAAAAAAAAAAAAAAACCGGTCAAATGTATATTTAATAAAAAAATACATTATTTAATTGTTATTTAGTGTTTATATTTAATGCGGACAATTTTTTATTTTATCAACAGAATCAATAATGAATAATAATTATATGTTTTATTGAAAATATAACGAACATAATAGCATTTAATTTATGTATTAAGTAAATGAATGGTTGATGCCCCAAAAATGTGTGTACAAATCAATTGAGGAAAAAAAACCAGAACAATTCCACTTTTTATTAAATATATACGAGTAGGTACAATGAAATGTGTAACAACTAAATTTGTGAAACTCTTTGATTAAACCTCAACTGGTTAACAATCAATTCATCATAAATGTCAATATATCGATATGTCGATCGATAAATATAGATTTAGTATCTATATAGATTATTTCTATCCTAGAGCATCAAGGTGGCTGTTTTTTTTTTATCTACTATACGAGTATTATACAGGCAATCCTCGTATAACGCCAAATTCTGCAGGTTTTTTTTGTCCTGGTAAATGATCCCAAGCAGCAATTTAACACCGAAGTTTAAAAGAAAACTTAAATTGTGTTTTTCAAGCACAAGTATTGGCGATTCAAAAAGCCTGTGAACTTTTAAAAAATGCACATATCCCAAAAAAGTGATTGTTACGGAAGTCAAGCCGCCATACAAGCGCTCAATTCCTACATAATAATGACAAGATTGGTAGAGCAATGCCACAAAGACTTAACACACGTAGCAAAAAGACTCGACATAACCCATATGTGGGTCTAAGGACACTTAACATTGAGGGTAATGAACGAGCTGGCGAGGAAAGGCTCTGGCCTAGACATCTCAATAGCGGAGACAGTCTACCCTCCACTAAGTTTAACTAAAAGGAACGTGTATCTACATTTCCTAAAGTTAGCAAACAACAGATGGAAAACTCTCGAAACGTGCCGAGAAAAGCCAAAAAAAAAATGGCCAGAATATATTCAAAGTAAATCAAAGGAACTCATAGCCATGTCGCGCAAGAACACCGCCAGATTGACGGCGGTGTATACTGGCCACTGGCCCATAGGTATAGGTAAATATCCCTCACAACGCAGCTGCAAAGAGGAGAACGAGCAAGAAACGCTCAAACACTTTTCTGCACATGCCCGGCATTAAACAGAACCAGGTTCCAGACACTGGGTAATCACAGTCTTAATCACCTGGGAGAAATAACCAAAAAAACGGTCAACGAGGTGTTGGGATTCCTTAATACCTCTAAATGGCTGTAGCTAAACCTCCCGAGTGATCATAACAACAAATAGGGTGTTCAGTGGTATCGAAACGGCACAACTGTGCTAATTGGAGACCATAAATCTCGCCACTCTTACCAACCAACCAATCAACCATTATTTAACGTTGACTTTTAACCCAACAAAACTTTGAGTTAAATTTAAGTTTAAATAGAGTTTACATCGTTAACCTTACATGTTGCCTGGTTACATATAAACTATTTTTATACCATAAATACACTTGGTTGCAAAGAAACGTTATAAAAACCATAGCCGGACGTTTAAATAACCTCTTCGCAACTCTATAACGTAGCAAGAACAACTGTCCAAACACAGTTGCAGCAAAGTTGGAGGGAAGTATTATTAACGTTATTAGAACTCTTTTTAGTTTTTGCTATTTTTAACTAGAGTTGTACAGTACAACCAACCGTTGCATTACCAGTTTCTAACTACAAATTGCTACTTGGGATGTGTGGGTGGATTTTTTTTCTTATGATTTTTTTTCTGGTGAATTTTGTTTGATTTGGATTATTGATTTATTGAAGGTAAAAGGAGTCCACCTTTTTTGAGGCGATAGATTTTTGTGTTACTAGACTAAGTTCAATATTCATTTTTGCAGTAGAAAATGACTAACCGTAACTTCTACTAAGAAAAAGTTTCATATTTCATCCAGAGATATTCTTAATAACTAACCATATAAATTGACTTAATGTTTGCATCTACATTTTCATATAATAGTTTTGAATTACACCAAACTCAAACTCAAAGGGAAACATAGGCCAAAATCAAAAAGTTTAAATATAGGTGGGCCGCAAAAAAAAAAAAACTTCAATATTCATAGAAACGTAAGTTTATTTCAAAAAGTACAAAAATAAAAAGGATAATTAAATGTTTTCTTCCTGACACATGGCATTTTTTCTCTGCTCTTATCTTTCCTACTTCTGAGAAAATATTGTTTGTAGTGATTATTTTCAAAACTAGTGAGCGTCGTTAATTCTGGATCTGACAGTAGACTTATTTCCCTTCATAAGTGTAAATAACTGCTCGCACCGATAAGTACTTCCAAACATGGAAATGATTTTACATGCGAATCTTTGTGTATTGTGTAAGACTGACCGGTAAATATCTGTAGAATTTAGGCACGCCAACTTCAATGAATTTTGACTTTAAATTTGAATCGCAACGGAATCTCGTTCATCTCCATTTGCATATGATTAGGTACTGATTCTATATTTATTGAGAAAATCGAAGAAAACAAAGAAAAGGTGTCTTCCAAAGAATTAAAATCTGGAAATCTTGTTTCAAATCCAGTTCTTAAGCTATCGGCACAATACACCTAACCGTTCCGTTTCGCTCAAATTCTAGACACAATGACACCGTTCCGTTCCGACAATATAAAAATAATAAACCAAGCTCCAAAATATTAAACGCAAAACAATACAAAAACAGCGTATTGTTAACGGTTAAAAAAGTTTATTTTCATTGATTATTTTCTCAAATCAAATAAAACGTATTACTACACAGTTTTAAAAGCTAAATTGAGGTTATGTGTTCCGTTTCATTCCGTCCAATTTTAATTTTTGCCAACTCTCGACATACCGTTCTGTTCCGATCATTGTGATATACCTTCCGTAAAGCGTATGCATGCTACATATGTTGACATTTTCAATATTTAAAAACGGAGCGAAACGGAATGCGCATTGTGCCCGTAGCTTTAGACTTAAAATTTTTTTCTGTGTATTTTTGATACGACCTAGTTTCACCTAAACTTGATTTTTTCTTGTTGCAAGTCAGAAAGTGGGGCAGGCTGCTAAAATATTATGTCTCTACTAAACTGCATTGTTCATGGTAAATACGACATCTTTCTCTTTCTGTTCTTTTGCAATTTTGTTTTTTCTCTTTTTCGCAAAATCGTATCATCAACGTTAAAGCCTCTCTCACACTGCAAAATTTACCCACGTTGGTAAATCGTAATTATTGTTTATCACTGTCTATTTTGTTATATTTTAATGTTGGCTGAGCTGCATATTTGTTGTGGCCAGCGGGCAGCGAGTTTGACACCCTTGATGTACAGTACACATATACTGAATGTTATATTTAAATGTAAATCATAATAGAATAATTCAATTGTATTGAAAAAATTTCCATATATAACCAATTTCCTTAGACATATTTGAAATATTTAATTAATTCTAATTAATGATCGAAATCCCTTTTTTGGGATAAACAAAAATAATTACAATGAAATGTGATTATAGAATAAAGGCAAACAAAACCCCATATATAAACAACGACAACGAGAAAGCTTACTGTAGAATGCTGGGCCACCCACAACATGGTTGATTTTAAATTAACATCAAATCGTATAATCTGGTCACTCTCATTCAATATGGTTTTTTTTCCCCCCTTTTTATTATTTCATTTCACCCTAAACCAACATGTTGTATGTTATTTTCCACATTGAATTGAAGACCTGAAAAATCATAAAATGTTCAAAAGGGTTGAAGTGGATCGTTTTATGTCAAGCATTTTATTGACATCAAACATACTGGGTATAGTTGGATTTTAATTGCTTTGCTGACAACATAATATCACATACAAAACGTTCAACGTTCATACTGGACGAGAAATGAATAACAAATTGGGAACTAGAGAGAAGTGATTGATCAAGAGCATTTATTATCATTATTGGTGGAGTTTTCTCAATAAACATTTATAAGAGTGCTGACGTGGGGGCAAATGGGGGCATTTGAAGTGAAAAGAAGAAAATCACATATTACACAATTAATACCGTAGGACTATTTTTGGGATAAAAATATTTAGTAGCCTTGCCACGTTTTAAGCAATAATTTCGATAAAAAAACATTAACTGATAACATGTTTTTTAACTATCTACTGTTAAAATCATCATCATCATTAATACCACCACAGCCTTGGGCAGGCCTTGATCTAACTCGTGTGTCGATCAACCGTTATCGGGACTTGGGAATATTTCAGTTGAAAATACTACAATTGCCAAATTCCACAAATTTACCTCTCTTTTTCTAACATTTGAAATGTTTCCTTCGTTGAATCGACAACCGGCAGTTATTCCTTGCAATTATATGTCCTGGGCCTACATTTTTTAGGTGGAATCCGATCCATTTGGCCCAAGGTTAAAACTCCGTACGAGAGAAAAACATTTCATATTTTACTGCCAGACATGAATCGAACCCGGGACCTCCCGTTTCAAAGGCATTTTATCTACCACTGAGCCATCTGTTCGATCTACTGTCGAAATATACCACCCTAACGATCGAAGGTCACACTAATATTTTTTTCCTGACAGTTATTTAGGGAGAGAAAAAAGTTTTCCAAACAATGGTCAAGGAGATATTAATTTTTTTTATGGTCTAAGGGAAAATTCAATAAATATTAACTTTAAATTAGTATTTTAATAAATTTTTAGACTTTTTATAGACATTTCCAATAATTTCCATATAGTTTTCCTATATTATATCGACGCCCAATTATTATAGATGTAGGAAGGTAGATTTATATTATTTAGCCCGGTTAATGACAATATAAATGCTTTACTGATGATTACTTTTATAATTTCATTCCATATTATGTTTACTTATATCAACAGAAATTTCCTTTTGACATTTGTTTTTCCACATTTCCCTCTATTTTAACGCCACTTGTTTCATCATTACCGGTTTCTTATTATAAGTAGTTTCCTCTGCTAAGGATAAGCGGTATAGAGTTTGTTGCAGCATAATAAATGTATAAGCATAGGCTATGGCACAAAACGTGTTACAATAGGTATTTGTTATTAATGTAACATAAACACGGTATGAGTTCTATTATACATTTTAGAAAAATGTGAATTTTTACCTAGTACATACATACATACATATGTATTTACAATGTACATATCTATAGGGAAGGGGTGGCAAACGAGCTACTTAAAGTTTAAAGCGATACCGTTTGATTGTCTTGCAAGTTTGATTAACATACATCTTTGGAATGATTTTTACAAAATTTATTATACCTACACTATTACGGCACAAAATCAAAATGACGATGGATCTATAGCAGTGATTGCCAAATAAGGGGTCGTGATCCAATTTGGGTCGCATGCAACTAAAACTGGGTCGCTGGATCGAGTAAATTTAGTAATGCGAATGCTTTTTTTAAATATAAAATTTCAATTCAAAATATCAATAAGTGATATCTACTCCGTCTCCAATACCAGGACGATCAAAGTACATTACCGCTGTCAAAAAGGGTCTGATCAGACATTGCCGTCGGTAAACCAAAAAAATAAGTGTAACTATGACATTAATTGACAGAATAATAAAATAAAATGGAATATTTTACAAAAGAAGAAACAATTTGTCTTCTAAATATAATAATTTCCATATAATTGATGATAAAACTTTTATATTTTCCATTTTTACTTATTAAAAAGAAAGAAAATACAAATTTTCTCAAAGTTATTAATACAATTTTGACATTTGACAGCTGCCATTACCTGTGTACAATTTCTCGTGTAAACGAACTACATTCAATTACCCCTATATAAAGGTAGATTACCGTCGGTAATAGGACTGTAATGCAGATGGATAATCAATGTCTGTACTA
Organism: Platyura marginata; assembly: GCA_026745375.1. Lineage (NCBI taxonomy): Eukaryota > Metazoa > Arthropoda > Insecta > Diptera > Keroplatidae > Platyura > Platyura marginata. Next base: position 5,060 of record JANSTT010017190.1, on the reverse strand, counting down.
GGACTTTTTGACAGCAGTTATTCTTCAGTGCAATCCATTCTTTAAAATGTTGGACATTTTACATTCAAACATTGGGTGGTTATATGGTTGGGCCACGAAATTAATATAAGTTGAAAATTGCGTCGCATGGAAAAAAGGTTACAAAATCGCTGTTCTATAGATTATATTACTATAGATCTATGGCCAAAAAACGATTGTGTTTGATGAAATGGACAATTTTCACTCTAGGACTGTTCGACCAAATGGCTCAGTGGTTGCCTTTGGATTTGGCGGTCCCGGTTTCAAATCCGACTGGGATTGAAACAAGAAAATGTGTTTCTATTATATCAGAATGACAGTGCTTAAAAGGGTGTCAGGTGAAATGGGAGCATTTGTAAGGTTTCCAGAAGAAACAGCTCAAGCACAAACACAAAAAAGATGTCGTCATATCAATCAGATAAATGTTTATTATGTGGTAACAAAACGGTACAATTGTTGCTAATTGGTAGATCAAGATAGGTCTCGCCAGGAAAAGGAGAGGATTGTCTCTGATACGTTCGTTAATAGGCAAAAGATAATATTTTCAGTTAAAACTAATTCTACTCATTAGATGTGGCTCTTAAAGTTTGCATTTCTACAATATTTTAAATTTCAAGCATTATAAAGAAGAAAAAAATTACTTTGATGAAAAAAATTAACAAACACGATAAAAATACTAATTGGCCAAAACTCATTAGCTAGAGCGTTAATAAGAGGACATTATTTTACTTGCTTCCAGAAAACTCCTATATGAAAGGACAAAAGAATATGTGCCGTGTTAGAGATGTAATATGACATACATACATATATGTACTTACATAAGTGGTACAAAATATTTGAAAGTATTGTACCTACTACATATTTATGTATGCATGTTTGAATTTCAATAAATGCTATAAAGCTATTTCTACTCTAAATTGTAACTCTCAAAAATGACATGTAACTTTTTGTAATTAAATGCACGAAATTCATTCCAATTATTACATGTAGAGTAAAGTTGCATTTACATGTAATATTACAGAAAACAATTTAATTTGTTGCGGTAAATTGAAAGTATCAAGGGCGTACTTCACCAGATTAATTTTCAGGAAAATAATTTTACCATAAATTATAAGTTGAGATTTGGACATTCTGTAATAATTTAATTTACATATTATATGAATATGGAAGGTCTCCATTCTTGAATTTAATATATGGTTGGTGTAGGTAGTTTATGTTACTTAATCCCCTCCCCCCTCCACTTTAAATTTACTAATTTATATTATTCAATGAGATTGGATTTTGATTCATTTGTATGTGTGCGTCATGTGGATTTTCTTTGTTTAAGATTTATTCCATTAATTGATTTCAAAAGCTTCGATTTGTAAGATTTGTTATTCACTTTATTTCCTAGCGTTCAAGTGAATTAAGAAATTCGACCGATGATATGATAATTTTTTGAAAAAAAAAAAAATTTATAAAGAAAAGACCAAAGTTATAAATACCTACATATGTGTGAACCAAATTCAATGATTTTATTATCCTTTGGACTTGGTCAGGTGACAAATATATTTTCGGCTAAATAAGTCGGTCTATCACGTATCACCAATCTCAAATTTCCTTTAACAAATTTATCGAATTTGTCTATGATAAATTTGATGCTAACCACTCTACTTTTCTAACAAATTTGTCGATTTGTATTGAGTTACTGTCATATTGTTGACATGCGCCATTTTTTTGTTGTTGTGTCAAGTGAGAATTTATTTATTGATAAAATGTAAGTAAATAGGTATTATAAATTCAAATTGTAATTAAAATTTTAATTTTATTTTTCACCAACAAATTTGAAACAAACCGAATTATTTTTTCAAATAAAATAAAATAAATTAAATAAGGAATTGGCATGGAAAATGACATTTGAGAGATAATATTGAGAAATATAGTCGGTAAAGAAGAGATATTTTTAGTTCATTACCATTTTTAATAGTGGTGAACGACGATACGAAATGTTAACAAATTTGTCCAGCAGATTTGATAAAAATGTCAAAGTTGTGTTAGGTCCCAAAAGTTTTAATGGGAAGAAAAAATATATTGATTCTCACTCCTAAATTGAGCTTTAACTCCGGCAAAAATTTATCTGTTTTGTAATTCTACTACTTTTCCCTTCTTTTGTCAATATTTCTTAGCTAGTGGAAAATTAAAATATTTTGTCCTAGTAGAAAAATGTTTTAAATTTTAGTATATATACTTGAAAAGAATAAGAATTGATAGGCTTAGACACATTGTGTAGCAAACAGTTGTAGTGTTTAACTGAAAAGTCTTCGATCAATTAATCACATGAAATCAAGAAAGTAGGTAAATACTGCATAATTAATATAAATGTTTAAAATTCTTTGCCAAAATTTTCGCTTCAAAAATATCATGAGTTATGCAATAAATTATTAACTTTATTTTTTCTTCCTTTTTTAATTATCCAAAAAAAAAAAACGTAAGCAAAATAAATTCACCGGCTGTTTAAACTTCAATATATATACGAGCACAAGAGGAAAGCAGATTAAAGCGGCTAAAACGTGCCTTGTCATTATCTTTTCATAACATTATGCGCGGAAAAAAAAAATTCCTAAAACCAATAAATAGAAAATTTATTGGTGAAATTTTCAGAGTTCAAGGAAAAGAAGTATATTCAATAAAGAACAAACAATTCTTTTGATTTAATAAAATCAAAATGTACCTACTCTACTATGGATGGGTAGATTTTATCGAAATTATTAAAAGAAAATTTGTCGTTTCTGGTAGAAAATATAAAAATTATATAGCTAGGAATATATATTAATATTGTATGTATACAGAGACTTTTCTATGCACTTACGATCAATAAAGTTAAATTTTTATTTGTAAGTTTTTAGAAGAAGAAAAAAATTGTTTTTTGTCAACGATACGAAATCAATGAAAAAGTTTTTGATTGATTGACTTATTGTAACATGTAACTGAACAAAAATATTGAAAATTTAATAACAGAGCGATTTAATAAAAAGCGAATGAAATATCAACTATACTCGTACATTACCCAGAGAGTTTGACACCTACTTTTTATGACAGCTAATTATTATTAACGTTTAAATAGTAATTTAGATCAAGCGTCAAGTAGCCGTATGGTATTCATTGAATTTTTAACTTTATAAGTAAAGAAAAACTTATAGTTTCGTATCTATTGCATTAAGATGTCCATGGTCGGTTCTACCATATGTGCAAGGTGTGCAGCACTGCCCCAGTGACGTGGCTAGAAATGTTGGGCCCTAACTTAATTGTGGTAAAAAACTTCTCCCTGTCAAAAAAATATTAAATTGTATTTAATTTTAATTTTCTCTTCTGGGCCCCACTCATAGAAGAATTTTTTTGGCCCTTAAATTAAAAATAATATTTATAACTTACATTCTAATTTATTTTAACAAAAAGAGAAAAATGATAGCTAAATATTTAGATTCAAGTACAATATAGTAGAATATCACATAAATGGAAGTCGACTCGTTAGGCAACGTAACGTAAAAAAAGTAAAATATGTCCAAAAAAACTGATATTTTTGAAAAAGAGCTTATTCTGTTGAGAGAGAAAAAAGTTGATTTTTAAATTATTGTCTTTTTAGTATTTAAGTAGTAGAGGCATCTACAATAGATCTTTTAGGTCTCAGTGGTATTGAGACAATAGCCCTACAGCCCCCTCCTAACCTAACCTAGTATTTTAAAAAAATTAGAAATTTATAAACGAGGATTAATATCCCCCAAAATTTGTAGGCACTTATCGTTGCATTTAAATCTAGATTTTATGCTCTATCTTACAACAATACTGCCATAAAGTCGATCCATATAGATTCTTCTTTTATTTATTTATTTATTATTTCTTCGTTTATTTCAATAAGGCATTTATTAAGTTTCCATATAACTATAATGATGCAATAATACAATTTATAATCTCAATTATGTCTAAATGTTAATTGTTGAGTTGTGCCATTGTAGACGCCGGTGAGCGATATATACACGTGCCCCTACACATGGAATCACTATATTTTAATAGGATTTTGAACAATAAAAGGCACTCCTGTTGGTAAAAAACAGAACTACGATATTATGTACAATTTCAATTATAATGATTCGACACTAAATTTAAGTCCTGTAAGCCAAGGAAGTGATTTCAATAGAATGGAACTCTATATGATAATTATTACACAATTGAAAGCATACGGTCCGAAAGGGTTAATACGGTCATTCCATAAAATTTTAAGTCGTCGTAAAAATTATTAATTTTAAGATTAACGTGCATTTTGCAATATGTTTTTCGCCAAAATGACCCCTAAATACCAAGGGCCCTAATCGTCTTGCCCCTCTCTCTACTATATTCACAAGGGTTTTTTGTTATATGATGAAAAAAAATATTTTTGTATTGTATTTACCTATGACTTTTATTTGTTTTATTTTATTTAATGTATATAGGGACGGCCAAATAATAATTGCATACCTAGGCGACCAAATATCTAGAACCGGCCCTGATAGATGTCTATCTACTAATGCTATCTATGTATGTATATGAACATTATCTACAAAACTATTAAACAGAAGGTACATATACAAAGAAAACGTATTCTTTTAGAAATACTATACAAAGAATTCATCTAATATAAAAGTTTGGAGACAACTTGAGAAAAAAGAGGAATTTTTTCTAAGAAAAACACTTTTAAGCTCGTACATATACGAAAATAAACATGTTCATGTAACGTGGCGGCGCCGCCGATGACGGTCCGCTGCAATTACTCAAAAATGAATTAAATATGACAATATAAAGTTTCTGTATATGACGACGGTTAATCATACTGAAAACAATATACTTTACATTTGGCTCCATAAACAGAGCGAATATGACTGAATTGAAACCATTTATTTTAGTTATAAGAGGAGCTGTGTATATTTTTAAACTATAAAACGATTCTCTGCAACATCTTAAAGCGACTGGAATTATCTAAAATATTTACAATGACTTTACTTCAAGTATGTATTCTTCTCTCTATATAT
>JANSTT010017189.1:0-18098 GCA_026745375.1 Platyura marginata | reverse complement strand
AGCAGTGTCCGGATTATAACGTACACAATGCAAATTGTAAAGGTGTCCGGATTACCGAGTGTCCGAATTACTGAGACACCACTGTATATATATATATATATATATATATATATACCATAGAATGTTTCATAAATGCCAAAACGACCATAATTTTTCATTTCAAATATATAATGTGTCGAGCTTTTTCTCATTAACACAAAAAAAATTATATATATTTTTTTTAATTAATTCAGAAATGAAAAACCTATTAAGTGAATGAAAATTAACTTCTTATTTGTGTTATGAGAGTTATACCTGCGGACACATTGGATGTTCTTGTATAATTTACGACTTTTTTATTCGATTTTCTTTAAGCAAAAAGAGGGTAAAACTTTTCTAAATCGATAAACAAATTTTGGGATGATAAAAGTTTATGGAGTTTTCGATGTACTTTATATTTTGAAAATTATCGTTAATTGCCTTGTATCATCAACCTAAATTTATTTGGACATCAAACTAATTAACCCTAATTTTAGTGAAATTAATTATCCCTTCAAAGTGTCTTTTGATATAATTTACTTATGCCACATAGATATATGCATTTATATACATATATATATATAATTTGTACAGAAATCAGGAAAATGCTATACCGAATATTTTCTAATTAGGTAAAATACTGTTTGGATAGTTTAAATATTTTATAAAGTTAGGCAAATTTATCTTTTCGTCGTTTCGATCTACTTAGTTAATTTGATGGAGATTTTAAATTATGTCAAGTTTTCGTTTCTAAATATATTTAAATTTTCATTCGAATAACTTTTCCCCAATACACATAAATATTTATTTAAAGATTAATAATTATAAATTATGCCAACATATTTATTTATTCGAATGGTAAAATATTCAATTATAACCATCTAACTTGAAATACACAATAGCTTGATTGTACTATGTATTAATAAAATTCTTTGAATTTATCTACATTATATAAAAAATAAATCATAAAAAAAACTTATCAAGCCAATTTACTTTCTTTTGTCGTCGTTTTTTGTTGAACTGAATACGTATAAAAACATCACCCGAAAAAATCCTTTTTTTACCTAAAACTTTTAAAACACCCAATAAAGTCTAGAGGGAGACTTTTTTTTTCAAAACAATTACATATGCATGTACAATTGTACATATGTACATATAAATAAGGTTTCTACACAAACACAATTTTTATAACAATGTTAAAGCATTTTTTTTAAAGTGAAAGATCACAAAAGTCAATAAATACTTATTGCCACAACAGCAACATTTTTCTATCGATTTGCTAACGGACTCGAAACCGTAAAAATCACTTCTCACTTGCAACATTTAAATTGAAAAATATACAAAATTGGATTGGATTCGCAATTTTTTATTTTTTGGTTTTTAATAATTTAATTTAATTTATAACCGTAGTCATGATCATCTAATATTTACTGATGTAAAACCAATTTTCCCGTAGTTGAACTTTCAAATCAACTTCCTTATTCAATTTACTTTAATTTACTCGTAATAATATTAATATTTTCACGTCACTAGACGTCTACAAAGTCTCAGCGAGCCCCGTTACATAGTAAATATCACAGCTGGTTCAATGTTGCCAGTTCTGCCTGAATTTTGATAATGCCAGATACAAAGTTTACACTAATTAATTAAGAAACCCTCTTTCGAAAAATCACCACTATAGATGTTATGATTTAATCTGTGGATGGTGCCACATAGTTGTTTGACATAATTAGAATATAAGTAATTGGGGACCAATTGCAAACTTAATCGAATGGTAAGCATTGCAAGCAAGTATGAATATGGAAATAAAATGGAGAAATATTATGACATCATATATTTATAACGCTCGTATCTTTATTGGGGCCAAAAAAAAAAAAAATTTAAAAAAAAAGTAAATCGATTTGGAAAAGCAGTATTTTCGCACTATACTCTTTATTCAATGAAAATTAACAAAAAAAGCCAATTAACAACGGGCGATTCATTTCCATCGTCGGAACTTCTTCTTTTTCCATTTTTATTTTGTATTTGTCTTTTGAAGCAATTTGACGCTTTGTTTTGAGGTATTTATAGAAGTTTACATTCAGACGGTCAGAATCACCATTAATGTTTCCACATCTAAATCGAGTTTTGTCTAACGTTTTGCATTGCGATTGATACATTTGAATTTCTAAGGTTTAAAAAATTAAAATTTTTTTTTCGCAGTATTTTGGGGGAAAAAAGCAGTACGCAGTTTTTGGGTTCAAAAAACAAACAGTATAGATACGAGCGTTATATATGTACATGTACAATAATTGGCGGTCTATAGATTACATTATTAGATCTATGATCACAAAACCCAAGGCCTTGGCGGCCATCCTGATCCTAATTAATTACAATCGATTAAAATTTAAATATTTTTTATCGGGGTTTTAAGAGAAAAAAAATTGCTCACATTGTCGATTAGAGTGGTTCACTTGATGTATGGGATTTTTTTTTCAAGATTTTGAAATTTTTTGTCTTTTTTTTATGGCTACGATTTTTTGATTTTCGGACGTCTTCATCTGTCTCAAGAGCCCCTAAGTTTATGCAACTTTTAGTTTTTTTCATATAAAGTAGTCTCTCGCCTTTATTTCACATTTTAGAGAAAAACTTTATTTAAAAAAGTTGTAGATCTGAAAAAACTACATAAAAAATAATTTATACAACTTATTAGTAGCAAGATATTTGACTTTTTCCTGGTTCTTGGTTCTTTTTTCAAATGTTGGTTCGCTTGGTGTATGGAATTTGTTTTTTTTTTTAATTTCCAAATTCTAATAAGGCACGTTTTTTGTATTTTTTTAACACGAAAAATATTTGTTCTACGACTTTTTGATTTTCGTTCGTCTTCATCTGTTTCCAGAGCCCCTGAAACTATGCAATTTACATTTTTTTATATAAACTAGTTTCTCGCCTGTATTTTACATTTCAGGGGAAAATGTTGTAAGAAAAAGTTGTAGATCTGAAAAAATTACATTAAAATGAGTCATTCAACTTATTATTAGGGTAGACCATTACCAAGATATTCAACTTTTTTCGAGATCATCGCTTGTGTCAGTGGTTCGTTTCTAAAAATTTTATTCTATCAAATTCTAAGAAGACATATTTTTAGTCTTTTTTTATCACGAAAAACATTTGTTCCACGACTTTTTGATTTTTGTCATTTTTTTTAAGAAATTCTAAAAAAATCACTTAGCCTAAGTTAAGGGGCTTTGGGGCAGATGAAGTTAAAGATAGTCAAAAATCAAAAAGTCTTAGAGCACATGTTTTTTGCCATAAAAAAAGACATGTGATAAATTAAAATTTAAAAAATGGTTCATTTGTCGATTCAGTAAAAACTATAAAAAAAATTTCAATCACTTTGGTTATTTGGAAATTTTTTCCTAGATTTTTCCTTTGAATCCAGAAAATTTAATTTCAGTTCTTTTTACAAACTTATACTATCTAGGTATATATCTGCAAAATTTTTCTAAATAAAATAAAAATCTCATTTTCTATTTCTGTTTTTATAAATTGGATACTATGTGCAAAAAGCTCAAATATACATATCTATCTACAACCATCATTATACAACATGCTTCATAACCTTACTTATAGCATATACATACATACATATCTACATAATCTCTGCAAACATATAGATCGGAACTTAAAGCTCATTTATTTTTATTTTTACACACAAAAAAAAAACAATGTTATTTATCATCGTGCCTCTTCAGTGTATATTAATTTTCATTCCTCCTAATTTGATTTCATAATATTATTATTGCACCCATTCGTCACCCTTATAAATTTTAAGGAATATGTGTGAAGCATCTCTGGTTTTATATAAATAATATAGCATCTAATGAAACCAAATAGCTGTTCTCTAATGGTTGAAACTCATCTATCCGTCTATGTAGCTTCTAAGCATTATATGTATGTACATGTTCTTGTACATATTATAGGGTTAGTTATTATGTATGGCATATATTATATGTGTATGTGTGACACAAATAGGAGCTACGGAGCTACATATACATATATGTAACGTAGTTTAAATAGTTTTAATACAGATTTTGATATATTAACACATTTTATGGTTAAATGTACTATAAAAATATGTTTTTATGATGGTAATTAGATTATACCGAACTTTGAATATGAAACACGTGACTGTAAATAAGTTTTGAAAGGTCAAACTTGAGTGTTTCTATAAAGAAAATGATAAATTTTGTTTCTCAACTAAAAAAAAAAAAAAAAACAATTGAGAAAAACAAATATATAGAACTTTGTTGTTTGTTTCAAGAATAATAAAAGTAAATTAAATTGCCAAAGATAGCAATGTTAATCAACAATAACATCCTTCAAATATATTTTTCGTTGCCAAAATTGTTGTAGATTTTCCCTGCTATAGATACATGAAAATATTGTATATATAAAAAAAAAAAAGTTGCTTTCTCTACAATTTTTACTACACCACTTATGACACTGCTAGGTAACTTTATCTATAGTTAAACACAACCCCTGTTTAATTTTATGATTGGAAGTCTGTCAACCGTTTTTCTATAAATTGTTTTCCTTAACAAATTGACACCCTCACGTGACATAAAGCTCCATTATTATAATCTTAGATACTGTCTCATTAACAACACAAAACTTAACGACCGTAAACCCAAAAATAATACAATTCTGTAATATCTTAGATGACATAATAAAATAGAATTGCAACTACTAAAGAACTAAAGCCTCAGTTAACACACTCCGGTGATTATCGAACAAATTATCAAAGATATCTAGTAATATAATCTATGGATGGCTAATAATTGCGGATGGTTAAAAAGTTTTCAATCGTCATTTTGAAATTGTGACGTAATTATGATATTGTTGTCGTAATCAGGATTTGGGTGACGTTATTATAGGACCAGTTGACAATAGGCCATTCTATGTGCCATTATTATATTATTAGATCCTCCGATCCATAGACAAGTATTTATTCACTTAGGACTTATCCACTTATTCTCCACAGAATACAGAAATTATTCCATAAATTATTCTATATGTATGTATAACATACAAATTGCAATAAAAAGCTCTATCTCTGTCGGACTTATTATATGACGTAATAGGTAGAACTTTTGTACATTGTACTGTACAACAATGTATACAATTGTACAATCTCCCATAATATTAACGCATATATAAAGCTAAGAATGGTATTTAAAAGCTTTTGTTATTTTCAAAAGTGTGTTGTATAGGATATGAACGTTGGCTTGAAATGGCATATAACCGAATGGCGGAAAACTTTTTTTTTTATTATACTAAGCAGCTAAAGATTTTAGATACGAGTATTAGAAAAAATCCTATAATTTAAATGAGAATTTGTAAAGCTTTTTTCAACAATATTTCTTGTCCCTAGAGAAATTTGTAACGATTCTCATAAGAAATTATTGTCATTTTTCAAAATACAAAAAAAAAAAAAATAATTATCATGATGAATTTTAGGTACGTTTTTTAGTGTATGTTTTTAAACAAGGGAATATCTATTTTGATTCATTTTTTGTTATTAAAAGAAGAAAAAAAATGAAAAGAAAGAAGAAGAGAAGCTTAATTTCTAATATATGTAGGGTCCGTAAAAGTGATTTGATTTTCAACAAATTCGATTTTGAATTTTTTTTGTGTATATTTTCACTATTTTCAGTGTCTATTTTCTATTTTTAACGACTATTTAGTTATTATTCAAATTTCATTTTTTGTTTGTTTTCTGAGCAATTATTTTTTCATGAAAAGTCTTTTTTGTTTGATTTAAATAAAAACATAAAACATACACATCCAGTACACAAGTCTTTAATCAAATACATAATGTTGAAGGTATATAATGTAGTATGTATATGTAACTTTGTATAACCAAACCATTTCATATTTATGACAAAAGTGTGTGACAAACTGTTGTGTTCCCAATGGACTAAATAATACTTCATGATTTCGAAGATATTTCAAACTTTTGCCCTTTTGGCAGATTGTATCTCCGTATATGAGACTTTAGACTATATATATGGTAAAATTCATGCATTACTTGTCTACATTCAGTATAAATACGCTGGAAGGGTTTTTGAAGTGTCACAACACCTTCCATTTCAATTGTCTACAATTGTTACAGTATGTTAATTGATTTTCTAAAGTTTTTACCACAAATTTATTCTGTAAGACAACGTTCAAGATTGTTTCATGCATTATGTAGGATTCGTTGAATCCGTATTAAGTGTAAAATTCGTTCATGCCTGTTTATTTCCGATCAAAAATTAAATCGAAACATATTCAAAAAAATATACTGTGATTCCACAGGATTGTAAATTTTACCGCTCATAATAATCCATAAAGATTATTCAAAATTTTGAAAAATTGTTCCTTGAATAATTTATTTAATTCTCTCTTTTTATTCCAAAATTTATAAAAGCTAAAATATGATCCTATAATTTATAAATTAATTGTAATTGGTCATTTTATTGATTTACTAAAAATGTCATGTATATACACAGTACACAGTACAAATACAGTTAGATTATAATTGAAACAATTAATCATACAAATATCATAAACGACCAACAAATTGAAGTACATACTCTTGTCATACATTAAAAACATAAAGGCATCCATAAAAAAGCCTAACCCTTGTTTTTCGAAAGTAACAATTGTTGTAAAACATGGAATAGTCGCCCATAACTGGAACAACTTTAGCTATTTAATACACGTTTGCCAGGCATCAGAGTCCATAATGAAAATAAATTGAACTTGTAGTCGTGTATATATAAATATGTTTAAGCACCAGTTAAACGTGAATTTCTTATTAAACTGTCGTTAATTTTAATTAAGAACATTGACTAAAGCTTCACCAATTTTTTTTTTCTTTACTTGCTATATAAACGTTTAAATTGAGCGCAGCTAAATGAAAGCGAGACTATTAACTTTTATTATACCTATATACAACCTGACCTTGTTTACTTTTCTATGCTAATATAAATTTATTCTAATAAGTCTAAGTAATTTTCAGGAAATTTGTAAGTTTTTCCATTAAATTGTAAATAGGAAATTTAGTTTTTCACATAAAAGTTAATTTATAATCAACACTCTTTTCGTTACTTTAAATAGAATATTTTTAAAAGTTAGCTTACCTGATAAAAGTTTATCATCATTTTTTAAATTGCTTACGTTAAAAAATTAAAATGAATTTATTAATAATAAATATGATTTTAAGACCAAGCAATAGTACGGAAACATTAGTGATAAGCAATATTTCTTCGATTAAAAATTAATATTGTTTTATAAATAATTACATAAACACATGTTTCCGTAATGTTTCCCCCCTACCGTATTTGTGTATTTTTAAATAAATCCATTAAAACATTTCATTTTTAGCATAGTCGAAAAACAAAATTATACCTACACATTCTCGTTAAGTTAAGAACTGTGAAATTGTGTAATCCACTCGTAAACACCTAAATTATACAAAATGTCTAAAAGCATATAAATGGGTACTTTACTTATGCATAATGTAGTTATAAATCAAAAAGAAAATAATAAAAGAGAATAAAGTTTCATTTATGTAATTTGCAAACTAAGAATTGTTTCCGAGAAATGTTAATGCATTGTTGATTTGACTACATGACCACTAATAAAAATATCTTTCTATATTTAGATAGGGTCAAAAGTGATCGTACACCTATAGTTTTGATAAAAACAATGCAATAATTGTAATAATTAAAAAAAAAAACTAGCGTCCTCTTAATAAATTCTTGTTCTTTCATATTTTACTTTACTTCACTGACATAGATAGCATTTACGACGAGCTACGCGGCCATTCTGGTGGAAATGTCATGATATGGGGATGCATGTCTGCATATGAAGTTGGTAATTTAGTGGTAATCAAGAACACATAGGACCAATATAAATATATCGACGTGTTGAAGAATAATCTTCAAGATAGCGCTAATAAGATGGGCTTAGGGAGAGATTTTGTGTTTACACAAGATAATGATCCCAAGCATTGATCACTAAATATTCGTTTGTGAATATTGTATAAAAACCCTTCTTAGTCTCTTGACATAAATCCTATCGAGCATTTGTTGTAATAACTCGAAAGGAGAATCCGCCTACACGAGTTAAACAATCTGGCGATGTTAAAAGAAGAGTCATTCTCCGAATGGGAAAAATCACAACAGATGTCACTAATAAATTGGTCCAATCAATGCCGAGAATGCTGGAGGCTATTATAAAAGCCAAATATTGAATGTTTTGAATTTTGTTAATATTTTATTTATTTTTATTGAAATGAAAAATGTACGATAACTTTTGTGGCAAAATTATATATACCTACTAATTTCCATTTTTAATTTGATGATTGTGGTTTTTACCACGTGTTTTACTAATAACATTAAAGAACAAGAATTTATTAAGAGAACTAGAATTATTACAGTTATTGCATTGTTTCTATCAAAACTATAGGTGTACGATCACTTTTGAAGCTAACTGTAGGTAAAACATCTACAAAAACACCTATGGTTTTCAAAACAGTTATGAATTTTTGAATTTCAGAAGTACGATGCCTGACTAACTATTTTAATCATACGGTGTAAAAAATTCGTGCGCTTAGCAAAAATTGTTCAAAAGTTAAAGTTCAAAATCATCATAATCATCATCAGGCCATTGAATTATGTAGTGACTTTTAATGAATTCTAAAAAATGTAGCAAACTTAAAATAATCAAAATGTTTCCATATTTCAAATATGTAGCTTCATTAATAATTGCCTCTAAATGAAATATAAATCAAATAAAAGTTCATGTGTCACGGACGACCAAAAATACCATAATTACTTGCACATTGATAAAAATGTTTAATTATTTAATTTAATAATTATTAAGTATTATTTTAGACATTAATTTTATTATAATGCCAGAAATAAACAAGAAAAATCCATAGACGAAACTAATTCCGAAAACCATCAGCTAATATTTTAATGTTAATTTTCCAGACACTTTAATTTGCTCAACGACAGGTATTATTATTATGTTGATCGATAATCTATTTTAATGCTTTTGTTAAATGAAGTTAAGCTGTGAGATTAGTGGTGTATCTATATATATATATATATATATATATATATATACAGAGTTGGACTAATATAGTTAGAGAAATGTCTTTTGGGTGACTGTTGAAGTATTTTAGATGAATTAGTATTTCGATGATATATTATGAAGATGTTGCAAATATTCATTGGAAATTCTCGTTTGAATTAATTAATTTGCAAAATTGATTGATGGTACCTACCTGTAATTTAAGAAGCCTAATATTATTTTGGTATAAATTTATAATATAGATAGAATACAAAAAAATACACAAAATCCTCAATCAATTCGATTCATACCAAAAATGATTTCCGAAATAAGAAATACGAATTAAATTCGAAAAATTTAAATTGACGTAATAATAAAGATTTTTTCATTTTAAAAGAAACAAGTAACATAAAAGCAATATTTTGACCTTTATTAAGTAAGATTACTTAATTTCCTTGACTGCAGTGATAAAATTGAACTTTTTTTATTATAAAACAATTAAATGATTGTCAATTATATTGAAAATTTTAATAATAAAAAAAAATACGTTAAGAATAGATACAAAATAGGTCAACAAAAGGGCAACTCACGTTAGTTATAGACTTAACCAAATGGCTCAGTACATTGAGTGGTTGCCTTTAGAGCGGGCGGTCCCCGGTTTCAAGACCGACTGGGGATGAAACATGAAGTGTTTTTCTCTGGTATGTTGATTTGAATCTGAGACCGGGTGGTTGGATTGCACTTAAAGCAGTCTAAATAATGACATTACTAGCATTTGTACAGTTTCTGTTAAAAGAACACCTCAAGTGCTGCTTTGTTCCACAAAAAAGAGCCGGTCATGTCAATTGAGATAAATCTATAAAGAGGGATGTCTAATGGGACCATGTATAGAGGTCTAAGGAATTTCGGGCGCTCTAGGGCGCCTGCCCTCTCTAACACTAACTAATAGACACTAAGTAGACTCGATTTAACCCTAATCCCTAACACGCATTCTTTCGAAACTATAGTTTAAATCTTGGAAGCTGTGTATGACTACACCAACCCGTCTATAGTCAAATTACAAAAACAAAGCCTCAATGAAAAAATCATAGTCAATATTGCTCGTAAGATGGCGATATAAACGATTTGCCATGCTCGTGTAACCATTACGCTAACAAAAAATACTTCCCTCAATTTAAAAATTCAATTATTTATTTATTTTAAAAGATTCATGGTTTCTTCTTTGAAAAAAACAGTTGTTAAAACAAGAAATATCATATTGAAGAATGTAATGTTTGTTTATTCAATATCGATAAACATATTTAATAAAATTTAGGTATTTTCTTACCCCTTAGTTTGTTTCCTTTTTTTTTACAATTTCTACTGCACTTTTCACCAAGCTTTTCACAATTTAATTCTACAGCCCTTTCACAATTTAAATCCTTTTCATAACTTTTTTATAAAATAAAATTGTATTCTCTTCAATAGTCAATTATCAATTTCATATTGTTGTGTTCAACTATTCTAATACGAAAAAATTTGTAAATATTAACTATTTCGACGTAACTTATTATGAATAACTATTTATTTTTCTTTCATCTTTTGTTTTTAATAATTAGCATTGAATATAAGGGCAATTAAAGGAGAACAAAATTTAGTATCACTTCTGCAAGAATGTAACGTCCCCCGCGGTCCATCACAAATGATTTACATATGCATGCCTATGTTCTTGTAAGTTCATAAACAATAAATATTTCTAATTCTACAATCTACATTGTAAAAGCTCCTTAACTCTTCTTGCCTTAATACAACAAAATGAGAAATTCGATGAGTATAAGCTAACGTGTGTAATTGTGTATTCGTCTCTTGAAAAAAAAAACGTTATCTCTTACTGTTTTTGCGGTTGCGCAATGTAAATATTTCTTGTAAGCCAGAAAAGCATTGTACACTGAATTATAATTAATGTGTTATACACTTAGACTATATAACACACCGGACGTAACAAATGATAGAAAATGTACGATTCATTGAAAAAGTGCAAGCTAAAAAAATTGCCGCCATTATTTCTCTTAAGAGATAAGTTGTGAAAAGGCAGGAGAACATTTTTTATAACAAAATTGAAGAAAAATACATGGGCACATGAACAGACGTCTCATGTCATTGTTATTTGATTAAAAAAAAAAAAATCATCTCTGTTGACAATTTAAGAGAGTCGATTTGCCTCGTTTTCATCTCCCTATATTGTTGCACCCGAAGTTGTGTGCGTGTTTAAATTCGTGGAAGATATCCTGTTTAAATTGTTTTGTCTAAGCTTATACATATATTTTGCATATTAGTATTGGTTATGCACCAAAAACTAGCCTTTTATGATACAGGATTTTAAACACGTGTTAAAAAAAAATAATTAAATTTATAATATCGTTTATGTAGTAGAAAAACTCTCTATCTACGTTTTCATTTTTTTTAATAATGAAGCTTTTTGTATACACTTTTAACATCAGTGCCCATCAGTCAATGAGATAATGAATTTTCAATTTGATTTTTCTTAGTTAGTAACAAAGATAGAAAAAATATCGTCTTCTACAATAAATACTCATAGATAATTAAAAATTACAAACGAGTTTTCGATAGTGATAGTGTAGATAAAGAGTTTTTCTTCTACATAGACGATATATTAAATCTTGCAACGCCAGTCATGCAACACATTTTATTTCTATGAGAAAAACTGAATAGAATATGTCGAACAATTAACAACAAGAGATAATTGATATTAATTGTATTGCAATAGACTTTGTGTCTAGTCTATAGAGATAAATTAAATTTTAAAATTAGATTTTACTGCCATTCTGTTTTATAAACATTTAGCAATTGTTCCAAACGCTATATACAAATTGTTAAAATCACCACTAAAATAAAAAAAAATTATTTTTGTTCAAGTATATTTAACGTTAACTCTTCCTGATATAGACTTTTTCTTTTTATTAACCATTTATATTGACGATAAATCATAAAAAATATTGTCATACGTTGACAAAAATCACTTACACAAAAATGTATACCTACCTAAAGCACTTTTTTTATATACTTTTCGACAGAAAAATTACATCAAACCAAAAACCTATAATAAAAGAAAGTCTCTATAGAATCACTATCTTCAATGTCATAAGCATGGTTTATGATCCGCTCGAATAAATGGACTGTCATCTCTATGGCTAGAGGTATACTATACATACAGATACACACAGTCTATGGTTCTCTATACAATTGCTAAATTTATGTTAAAATCTGCTAGATATTTTATAAGAGTAACTCCCATATCCACATGACATGCAACACATACAAACATAATACCAAATAGAAAATAACCATCATAAACACCAACTTTTACGAGTTAATTTTTATGATTCAGATAGATACCAAACCCAAATGACTCTCTTAATGGCAACGAATAAATCTTTATTATACGGGAATCATGTTGACGTCGACCGGGAATGTGGATAAACGCGTATACTAGTCATATCAGTCGCCATTATATTGTATAGTTGGATAATGGTACCTATATATGTATGTATGTATGTACAGTACAGTACAGTACACTTAACCAAAGCAAATGATAATTGTACGCATGGCCTGTGTTGTTTCTGAAAATTTTCACCAAAACCTAACAATATGACTCCCGGTATTCCCATTAAGAAAGTCTAATATATTTAAGTTAACCATATAATATATATAATTATATATATAGCCCCAGAACTTGGTAATTTCAACTAATGTCTATAAATTAATCACAAAAAGGCAAATATTAACATCGTTCCCTATATTTGGCCACATATTTACTTCGCCATAAAATTTATGGATAAACATGGGGAATATGGTCTTGTGGCGTAAAACTACGCTCAAGTAGGTATGTATGTATATATAAGTAAGTAAATTAGTCTAGAAGCAAATAGCAATAAAACACATCCTTTATGTTAATAAGTTATTCGCCAAATGATCCAAATATACCATTTTACCATATCGCCAGCAGTAACTTTACTAAAGAAGATGTTACGAAAACGAACGGTATACTTATATGTAATGCCTAGTTACGGAGAGTACTCTCTCTCTCTCTCTCTCTCTGTGTGTTAAAGTTTTCTTTTTCTTTATAAATAATAAATTAGAGACAAATTGCTATGTTTATATAATGTATAAGTACTATTTAAGTATCCAGAGAGAGGCACCTTACCTATCCTAGATGGTAATATAAAAGAAAGAATTTGTATTTATTTAAGTACTCTACTCACCAATAAAAAACCACACATAAGCTCGTCCATAAAGCTGCTGTTTGTACATTTCACAAAGTACTCGCCTAGCGGCGACTACATAAAAAAGGCCTACAATGATTCGTGCGTCCTGTCTGCGTAAATTTCTTACGGCATCTGTAGGATCGGACAAAAATGATTGTCTTGTAACTATTTCTATGCCAGCTTCTTTGCAGCGATTTTCTAAGTCTTCGACAGTCTGGAAATTAAAGAAAAAAAAAACATAAAATTATGCGAATTATAGTTTAATTGGTGACCTGTAACAAGCTCCAAAATATTAATGTCCGCTCCTGGTAAGCTTAATCCTTAATTACCATATATGACTTTGTTTCATTTTGCAAAACAATTCCATATTTTACGAATTCTCTAAAATATCAAACAGCCATACGGGAATTATGGCTTAAGGGATTCGATCTAATTGCAGTCTGCCTTTTGTGGGCGGTCACCGTTTATATTATGTTTGTTCCTGTTACCGCTTCACTTCTTATTTATGATAAGGGCCAAAATTATTTCCTACTGAAATACACCTATCCCTTGGTTTGCGTAGTAGATATGTTCCACGACAAATCCGTGTAAATTGAAACCATGTAAAACAAGAAACAGCATGCAATGTGTGCATTCAACATAAAATAATTGAAATAAAAGAATTTTATTTAAGTTACAAATCGTGTAAAACCGAAACCGTGTAAATCAAGTACCGTGCAAATCGAGGAACGGGTGTATATTAATTAGAAGAGCATAAAATAATTTGTTCACTAATTTAGTTCAAATATGTACAAATAAAAAGAAATATTATATTGTGTAGGACCGTATCTGCCAAGGCAGTATATAATAAGGGCTGAAGTTTAGGTTCCCCTAGGGTTTAAATGTGTAGCAATTATTTTATTCCATAAATAAAGGATCTCTCATAATTTTTCTTTTCTTATTGTCAAATGCGGCCATTTAGTGTACATACACGAATGGAACACTAAAAATATGACAAATTCATCAAACTTATAGTGTTCTGTGAACGACTAAACAATCCCTTGTGCACGCCAATGCATATACAGTGATCCGGCTTGTGTCTCATAGACATTGCGTTAATCAATTGTCAAATAAAATAGGCAAATTGAAAAATGAAAAAATTGCCCAAAAGATATTCTAAAGCTAAAGTATAGCCAAAACTATAGTCAATAACAAAGTCTTTGAAGAGTAAAGCGAAAATAAATGGCATAAACGGAGCCGCCTAAAATGTGTAGTTGCGGGCAAGATATTGTTCTAAATGGCGCTTATGACAAATAAGAAACCAAGTGGCAAATTGTATATCATAAAAAAATAAACAAATTTTATTTTTTTTATAAAAATCGAAAACAAGAGGCAAACTCATGGAAGGGAAGCGAATATGGTTGTGTGGTTATTGCTTACTCGCATATGAATATGGTTTAGGGCTTTTCTTAGATGTTTCATCTGAAAGATGCTTTAATATAATTTATATAATGTTTGATCTTTCTATGTATATATAGATATATATATATATATAGGAACCATACATATGGAAGTCTCTTATAATATTGAAAAATATGTTTTCCAGGGAATGCTCTATGAAATTTATATAAATAAAAAAAAAAATAAATACAATCCCTCCTGGCTTCATTTCAATATATGTTTTCAATGTATTTATTTATTTTGTTCCATATGTAATATCGAAATTTTATTTTATTTGTGATGCTCTGAAAAGCTTTCTAATAAATTATATTTGTTGAAAAATGTTTATTACATTTCATTTAGATGATGTAAGTGAAAGTATAAATATACATAAAGCTAATAAAACAATTTCCTCCCTTCTCTATCTTATTATGTTCGAATCAACATTTTCAGTAGAGAATTCCATATAAAGCTTAGGCAATTAATGAAATCATAATATAATTAATTTATGCCTCATTTTCAATTTGTTAGTAAACATATTTTGAACACTAAAAAATAAGTGGAAGCTTTGTTTTCATTTTCATTTTTCAAAAAATTTAAAATCAAAATTTTTGTGAAATGTCAACGTTTTCGTAAACCTATACATACACGCTAACTGTCGAACGGGTTGAGCTATAGCCACTTGAAATTTTGGCAACGTCGTTTTTTTGTGAACGAGCTGCTTAGTATTGCAAATGGGCAAAATCGGGCCACTCCTTCGACCCCCTCCAACACAAATTTTTCGAAAAACACGAGCTTTTTATTGTATAGTTTTTTGGATTTTTCGCGCACTAAAAATCAAAATTTCGATAAAATGACATAAACAAAACACTTTTTTTTTTGTTTCTCATCAATTGTGGTCATTGTTTTTGACCCAACATTAACCCTTATGTGGAAGAATGGCGGAGAAAAGTGGGGGAGGGTGGGGAAAAGTAAAGGAAGGATGAGAAAAAAGGAGAGGAGGGTAGAAAAAAGTGGCAGAAGGGTGGGAATAAGTGTGAGAATGGTTGGGAAAACTGGGAGAAAGATGGAGAACGTTGTGGAAAGGTTTGAAAAATGAAGGGAAAGGTAATTTAGTGTGGAAGCTCCGTAGGTTTACTTAGCAGCCTTTTTATTATATTTAATTGAATTTAAAATTAAACCACTAATAATGATATTATCACAACGATTTGGGTGATTCCGTCCTGTTCTATGTTCAATAGGGATTGTATAATTCTATTAAGTACTTATGGCCAAAGAAATGGCCAGACAATAGTAAAAACTCAAACTTGACTGTAATTTGATTATTTGACACTATCCTATAAATTATGGGACACGTTCTATTGGGACCGGGCGTCAAACTACGGGCCTGCAGAAAGGGGCATGTTACAGCCTAGAAAATTAACACAGGCTCAATATCTATGTATATCGATGGACGTACACCCTACGAAAAACGTTATAAGTAAAATGTCGATAAAACAAATAAACAAAAAGGAAACGAAATAAAAGCAAACTTTTCGAAAGTGAAAATCAATCAATTTCGATTCAAAATCAAAATGATCAAAGGATGAAACTTTCGTATACTTCTTAACCGTGTCGAATATAAGATTCGGTTTAAGTTTTGATTCGAATCTTTTAAATCTTCGAAATGAGAAGCATTCCAATCAATTATTGATTATTATTATTTTGTATTATTATTTGTTTTTTTCGTTCGCATTTTAAGTTAATACAGATTTTGGGCACATTTCCAACACTTTAAATACAATGGAAACATATACTTGAACAATTGCCCAAACTAGGACTATTCTTTACTTATGCATATATACATATGTACTTGTACATATTATTATACATACTTTTGATGGCACAACACAAAGGACTGTAGACATTTTCACAGCATAAATTCTGCAGAGTGTGTAAAATGTTAATCAATATCTACTATGGAAACAACCCAGAGTATTTGTATTCAAGTCCCCGAAAATAAGTTCAAAGTACCCATATATACGGTTGTGCGACGATGAACTTACCCTTATGTGGCCAAAGTGTCGACTAAAAGTATATATGTACAATGTACAACGACAAACAATATCATCTAAAGTTGGAGTTGAGTTTTTTTTTTTTTTTTGCAACAATTTCACATCATAAATTCTAATTTGTTTGTTGTGGCTGTTGCCTATGTTTGAGTTCGGAAATAAAAGTCGTCCTTTATAGCAGGCGTAACGTAACCATATAATTTAACTATGTAAATGGGCAACATACATATAAAAATGGTAAAATGCCCAAAAAAAAAAGAAAAGGCACTCTCGATGGCAACATAAATTTGTTATTATTTTCAAATTTCTGTTTAAAAAAAAAATCCGATTACCATCTCTCCACGCGTTTTTTATGTTTTTCATGCATTACCTTTGTCCTTTTAGAGAGCGATTCGTCCGCGTGGTCGGAATTTTAATTTTACCATTTTCCTTCATTTTTTTTTTTTTGTATTGCTGCTGGCCTAATAAAGTAAAGTAATAATTTTATTCCTGAGTACCTTTTTATGTTAAGCATTTTTTTATGAAAATTTAAATTAATTACAAATACTTTTCAACGTACTTCCGTTATTGTTATATAAAATTGTTAGATATTTGTAGCTTTTTTGCTCCTTTTTTTCAAAAAAAAAAAAAAAAAATGAAAAACATCAAAACTTTTAGGCAAAATTATTTTTTCCTTCTTTTTTTTTGGATGTTCAGAAGTCAATTTCAATAAAATGCTTACGACGGATGTTGATGTTGTTGAATTTTTTCTTTTATATAATATATTTCGAATTTTCGTAATAGAAAAATTTATCTTCTCTAAATGTTTTTGTAAGCAGACATTGGAAAAGCACACATTTGATATACATACGAGCATGGCTTTGATTTTGTGTATAACATACATCATAGAAAAACAGAAACTGAAAAAGTAAGTGAATAAAATATGTACAAATTTAAAAAAACACCCACACACACACACACAAAACAATATTACATTTGAATGTTTCAAAAACATACAATATAAATCACTTTAGCGAAAAATAAAGTATTAAGCTCACTTTCCGTATATATCAAAAGCTCTTCTCAACTGTCACCTCAAAGTCAGAATGAGTGGTTTTTGGTATATTTCAGTTAATATGTACTATGTACCTACAGACATATACAATATACGTGTATAATTGTACATACAGTAGCCGCTCGAAATAGTGAACATCGATATAGTGAACAGCTCGAAATAATGAACAATTTATTTTTTATATGA
>JANSTT010017188.1:0-18100 GCA_026745375.1 Platyura marginata | reverse complement strand
TGGAAGGAACTCAAGCTCACCGGTGAGCCAAGTGTCCGACAAAGGGGTATACATATGCTGTCCACACAAGGGTTAAGCTAAGAAAAAAAAAAAAAATTCTCCAAAAATACTTCAATTAAATTTTATATAGTAGCTATGTACTTGTTGTACAATTGTACATGCGCATACAATTTAAAATTAAAATAAAAATCTTTTTTTTTAATAAAACAAAGATAAAAGAAATATTTCATATTTAATGGTATAAATGAGTCCCTTAAAGAGTCAATATATATGGGCCCACAGCGGCCCATATATATAATAACTTTTGTAGATGTTTTTTTTTTGTTTTTTTTTAAGGAAGCTTTTTATTCAGCTTTAAATACGCTCTTTGCAAACGTAATTGTGTACAATAAAATTTAAAAAACAATTTACATACATAGAATATAAAAGTAACTTCATTAACTTGTCAACCATAAGATTAACCTTTATTTTATGCGAAAGGAACATTTACATGCTCTCTATTCAGCCCCTTTTATAGATATGTATGTACACTTGTGTACAGTACAGTACATTACATACACATATAAATATAATGTATTCGTGTATTTACTCATAACATAAAAATAAAAATAAAAAAAAAATATATATATATATAAGTACGTATGTACGTATGTAGGTACTTGTATATATATACTATACATATAATAAAAATTTAAAATATATATAAGTACATATCTACGATAATATAAAAGCCAAAACCTTTGGAACTCATCATCATATTCCGTGCATCGTTTGCTTGAGACAGACAAAAAAGGACTCATCATTTAAATACATTTTTCAATGTTGATGTTACAAATTTACATAAATTTCTCATCGCAATGCTCAAAAACATTTTCCCAGTTGAAAGATGGTTTTGGCATATATAAATACTATTCTTCCCTATGTTCAGTGAATTACTCCACCCAAAAACCCTCCATCCAACACAAAAAAAAAAAAAATGAAAAAAACTCGGTATGTTCAGAGGAAATGCTGGCAACGAGAGAATAAAAAAAAGCTTATGTTACTTTATTTATACTGATTCTTTTATGTACATATAGGTATGCATTATATAGGTATAGGTATCTATAGTTATATGGGTTTGTTCAGTGTTGTTGGATTGAGCAATAAATCCCTAAATTATCGTAATTCATAAATTGATTTATATCAGTTATTATATTATGGAGTAGGTACGAGGGGATCAAGAAAAAAAAGTTGATAATACTGAAATAATGACTGCACGCAAAATTGAGCTAAATAGGGGTTTACTTTAATAAACCCTATACCTTTACAAAAAGGAAATCAACCATAATTCAATTAATATCTGGATTATTAACCTAAATATATAGAAAAAATTCTGTCACGGTGGAGATTTCAATAAAAATTAAAGAAACAGATAGAATAGTGCTACTACAATTCGTCAAGATGTTTTAAACCGAAATCATAAGGTCATGTCGGTCTCTGGAAAAATATTTATTTTAATTGATAGTTTAGTCTCTTTAGTCCAATCTTTTTGGTGTTGTACATTATTAAGTCGCTTCAGTCGCTTCAGTCGCTTCAGTTTCTTCAGTTCCTTAAGTTCCTTCAGTTTCTTCAGTTCCTTCAGTTCCTTCAGTTCCTTCAGTTTCTTTAGTTTCTTCAGATTCTTCAGTTTTTTAAGTTTCTTCAGATTCTTCAGTTTTTTCAGTTTTTTTTCAGTTTCTTCAGATTCTTCAGTTTTTTTTCAGTTTCTTCAGTTTCTTTAGTTTATTCAGTCTCTTCAGTCATTTCTGTCACTTTAGTCCCTTCAGTCCATTCAGTCCTTTCAGTCCCTTCAGTTATTTAAGTCGCTTCAGTATCTTTAGTCTTTTGACTTTATTCAGTCGTCTCAATGTCTTTAACATCCCCCATCTTTTCAGTCTCCCATATGTATTCAAGCTCCAATATGTCTTCAATCTCCCATATTCCTTCAATCTTTCCTATTTCTTCAATCTTTCCTATATCTTCAAGCTCCCTTATTTCTTTAATCTCTCCTATGTCTTCCTTAAGCTTCCTTATGTCTTCAATCTACCATATATCTCCTCAAACTCACCAGTCTCCTAAATCTCTTCAATCATTCTTTACATTTCTTCGATTTTTATCGGTCTATTCTACAGTTTTTTTTAGTCTCTACAGTTGAAAAAGTAACGGGACCATCTAAGATTGTTGATTGCTAGTAAAACAACATAAATGGTCGCATTTATTTTCGTCATTAAATATTTGCTAATAATTCCTTAGATGGCTCCTCTGGTCACTGGGTAAATTAGTGAAACGTTCAGATCTTCAGATAAAATGGAGCCAAACGAATGTTTGAACTCTTTAGTCACTGCCGTATTTATTGTCCCAAAATAAGTTGTCTCTTTTAGTAAATTCCGTCAGTCGCATCAACTAAATAATAATATTTTATGCTTCTTTAAATAACTAATAAAATAAATATCCTTTTGACATATATACACAGAGGTTACTTAAAACTACACCTATTAAACGAATGCCAACCACAAAACTTTAATAAACCAACCTAAAAGTCTTAAATTTAACTTTGAGCGCGAATATAACAACAACAAAAAATGAAACGCTATCCCCCCCCCTTCCCAAAATCGATATACAGACACTTTCTTTTGGTCTTCCACAATTTTGTTTGAGAATTTCAATTTGATCTGAGTGCATCGAATTGTGAATTATTTTTTTAAATTAAATTTTAATTCAAAACTCCGGATGAAAATTTTTCGTTCGTACAATATATTCTTCTTATATGAACAGTGAACACAATACGTCCCTTTTAATAAATTAAATTACAAAATAAGTGTGTATTAAAACGAAATTAAAAAGTTTTAATTATACTGTCAGTAACAATGTATAAACACAGAGTATTAATCGTTTGGTTTGGAGAATTTCAAAGCGATTAAGTTTAAAAAAAAAAAAAAAAAAGTTTCCCAAACAAAAATATATGTGTTCCATTATATTTTCTGTGTATAGAGGGCGCCCTCTTTTTAATAATAATTTTTGGAGTTTCTTATTTTCTTTGTATTAAAGTATAAAATGAAAATAATTTTCCATTTAAATAACACCAACATATAGCAGGTACGAGTATATGTATGAGTAGGTTTGCAAACAATGTGTAAGGTTTAGATATATGTAAATTTGAACGGATCCCTTTTATACAGTAATTAATTTTATGTTTAATGTTTTTTTTTTTTTTTGAGAAATATTTTAGGCACCCACGGTTTTTCTTATTTTTACGACATATTTATATTAAGATGAACATTTCGTAATTTTGTAAGTTCAAAAATATTGTCATTTCTCAATTCAATTTTTGGTAAAAACTCTTCTAGTCTAGCTGTCAACAATCAGTTAGGTAGTACGAATTAGAATATACAGGGTGTCCCAGTATTTGAGGGAAATACTTTCAGGACGTGTTCCTGCGATCGATTTGAGCAAAAAATCGCAGGTGGAGTAATTTTAATTTTGAGGGATCAAAAATTACGTTTGTGCTTATAACTTCCAAATCGATCGCAGGAACACGTCCTGAAAGTATTTTCCTCAAATGCTGGGACACCCTGTATACCAACATAAAGGGAGTTCTGTACTTTAGTAAATTTGGTTTTTAATTGTAATAATCAAGGGGGATATTTTTTGTAAAAAGATTTTTTGAAAATATTCAAAAAGGTAAAAATCCGCTATTTTCAAAATGAACGCTTTAAAATCTTTATTAAAATTGCTCTTATTGTGACATTTAATCAGGATTGTTAAAGTAACATTTTTTTTCGAATTTGTTATATTTGTACAATTTTTTACAAATTGGTAACAATCTGGTAATAAATGAAACAAATGTAACAAACTAATACAATTCCGTTCAATTCAGTTTGACATGAAATAACCCCATTACAAGGCATATTCAGAATTGTTCCGAAATATTTCAGAATGACGAATTGGTGAAAAAAAGGTATCAATGTTGGTAAAAAATACATGTAGCAAATGTAAATGTAAATGATTATCGTCATGTAACATTTACATTTGTTACCAGTAACAAATTAGACATATTATCGATCATTTGTTACTTAACCCTGTTCTTAATATAGAATAATAGTTTTACTAATAAGAAGATTATTTGCGAACGTAGCAAGCAAACAATTTTTTATCATTTTTATTACCCATTTTGTGTATATGTACTTAGTGGTATCTGTATCTACTTAGTGCATCAAAATGATTGATCTCATAATTTCTTATAATTAAATGTTTGAGTTAATTGTCGAGCGAGCTCTAGAAAAATGAGCTTAATAATCAACAAAAGAGCAAAAAAAAGGATCAAAAAAAAATTGCAATTCTAATTCGAAAAATACCTTAAAATTATGTCTTTTTCAAAACCTCCAAATTATAAATCTCTCCATCCATATTGTGGATTATTCAAGCGCTGTGTTTTTTTTTCTTCTATTTACTTGTATTCTAAACACACTCCTAAGAAGTGACCAAGTGATTTTCTTCTAATCCATTCGGGAGGGTATTTTAAGTTTTAGTACATATTTAACAAGAATTCTATTTTCTATATCAATAATATAGATACATAAGTTTCCACATGTATTCTGAAAGAGTTTCCTGTTGAAAATTCTTAGATAGCTTATATATGTGTATATGCATGGATGACTGTCAAATTAAATAACATCAACTATTTTTTATACGGTCGGAAGAGGGGGAAAGGACATAACAGGCAAGTATTTTTTAATAATACTGCTTCCACATTTCTTAAAAACTTTTTCAGTTCATTTATTTACTACTCTAATACGATTTGTTTAGAGTTTCTCTTTTGTTGGAAGTTAAAAAAAAAAATTTGGAAAGAGGATAATTTAAAATTTGATTAAAAATGTTATTATTTATGGAACTAAACTAAGTGCAAAATTATCCTTTAATTTTAAAAATTGAATAAGCTCCTTTTAGAGGTAGGTTGAAGTTAATTTGTGGTCATAGGTCACGTCAATACCATTTTATTATAAACTTTCAGTATAAATATTCAGTATAAAAAGAAATAAAATTTAAATTTAACTTAACCTAAACATAGGTTTTTTAGTGTGATAATTCCCCTCAAAGTGACTCCATTTAATAAAACTCATAAATTTAAGTTTCTTTTATTCACATTTCCACCCCTAATTTACTGCCCTCCACTTTCAGTGAAGCGTGTGATTAAGTATAAGTAGGAGGTATACAAATACACATACTTGTATTAGATAAACCAAAAAAAAAAAAAGGAAAAAAATCACTTCTAAGCTGTTTTAAGTACATTTTGTATTTCCCTTCCTTTTATTTTTTTTAATTTAACATTAATACGTTTTTTTTTTTTTTCGTTTTCTACAAATATTTTCACATTGCCTCTTTATCACATGATATTTCACAGTCTTCCACTAACCTCCCAACCATATCCCAGAGTCAAAATGTAGCATTCAAAAGAGGCACAAAAAATCCATCTTGTTAATGCTTCCCAAAGGAAATAAAAAGAGGATATCTGCAGTTATGAAAAATATATTTTTTTTTTTATACAAATACATACACATTTATAGGCACTGATACACTATATACACACAATTACACATATACAATACATACATGCATAAAAATTATGTGTTAGTGTTACAGTATATATTTGTGCCTTCTTTCGATTGTATATATAATGGCAATAATGTTGAAAATATCCTGGATTCTTTTGTATACAATGCGCAATTTTCTATATACATAGATATGCCTCTATACATCCATACATACATACATATATGAAGCTATACCATAACCGAATAGCGGAAACAAATTGTTTGTTTTTCCATAGAAGAATTTTATATTATTAATGAAATAGCAAATTGAAATCATTTTTATATATTTTTTGGGAAATATTCATTGAAATGTTCGCAAATAGATTCAATTGAATATATGATAAAATAAAAGGAAAAGCTTTATGAAAGGAAAGAATGCTGCATAAGCAGATGTCAACTGATGGAAAAATTGGCTATTTTCATTGCAGAAATGTTTAAATCTGCATATACCATCAAGATTTATTCATATTTATTACTATCTCTATATCTACAATTAGAAATGTCAAATGGTATGCTATTTTGTATATATATATTTGTATAGAATAAAGCTCCCAGGGTTTCTTTTTAACATTTTTGAAATATTTTCAGTTATTAGACTGTTATAAAATTAGGACTGCTCCATCTGGAACAGGACTGCTTCATCCGGAACAGGACTGCTCCATCCGGAACAGGACTGCTTCATCCGGAAGAGGACCGCTCCCTTCAAAACAGGACTGCTCCATCCGGAACAGGACTGCTTTATCCGAAACAGGACTGCTCCATCCGAAACAGTACTGCTACATCCGGAAGAGGACCGCTTCATTCGAAACAGGATTGCTCCATCCGGAACAGGACTGCTTTATCCGAAACAGAACTGCTCCATCTGGAACAGGACTGCTCCATCCGGAACAGGACTGCTCCATCTGGAACAGGACTGCTACATCCGGAACAGGACAATTAATAATTATAAATTAGTGTAAACATTGCCCTAACGTCAAACTACTGTCAAAGATTGTCATAAAAAAAAAGTTATTATATACTCTGAAATATAAACTATTTAGTACACTAGCATTGGACTTCCGCCGCAAAAAAAAATGCAGGGGATGTGGATGCGCGATAAATGCAAGCTTGAGATCCATCAATGGAATCACCTCTCGTACAAGTCATATAGTGACTTAAGTGCTTTTAAGCCACAAATTAGTTTTTAATAGAATCGACTTCTGCATCGTTCAATCTTTTATTTTGACCCTATCGGATTTTTAAAAATGATTATTTTTAGCAAATCACACATTAAAAACCATTGATTGATTGATTGATTTGATTATTTTGAAATATGTATATTTTTTTGTTGTTGTAATAATGGTTTAAGTACTTTTTTTCAAAACAAGTCGAAATATTAAAACTTGCAATTTTGCAGATAAGCCACTATGACATTTGGCCAAAGATATGTATTAAATCCCATAAAACCAATATAAGGGGAGACATTTTTTGCCAATGAATTTCCACCCCGGGGGGCCTCCGAAAATCAAAACAAAAACCTATACACAAAAATTAAAGAATATTCCTTTATATTTCTACATATTTATGTATACACACACACACACTCATAGTAATAATAAAGAATAAAATAACTCACCAACAATATTTCCGTCATCCTAGAAGAAAAAAAAATCTTTAAAATTAAATATTGTCCTAGCCGCATTGCCACTGATGTGACCGCATATTACAATTAATACCGATAGGGGGCTTTATTTTCGGAATATGAATATTTGGTAGCCCTCTGCCACATTTTGAGCAATAAGCTCGAAAATAAAAACTCAACAAAAATCATTTTCCCTCCGCTTGCAACCTTTTTTTATAATTTTTCATCCAATTTTTTGTCCGAATTTCTTGAATGAAAATTATCAAACATTTTTCTGGAGTTATCGATTTTATAGGGTAAGTATTGAAAAACATTTTTCTGGTGTTATCGATTTTTTAGGGTAAGTATTTGAAGGTTTCTATGTGTATTTATTCGCTTCAAAAAGTCAGTTATAGTTATTTTCTCAAAAGTCACACACAACATCCTTTTTTTTGGTAACTTAACAATGAACAAAAAGAATTTCTTTTCTCATACAATTCAAGAAATTTTCTTTTTTTCTTATATAATATAGATATATATATATAGAACTTTTCCTAACAATAGCTGTGTCATTGAATATTTTCCAAAACAATAACAAAGAAAATATATTTAAAAAAAAAAAAAGTGGAAATTAATTAGTAATTACTTCTTCTTCCGCGTTTCTTAGTATAATATTATAATGGTACCCCATGGACAGAGTAGCGCTAAACTGGCATTCAAGGGCTCTTCCTCTATATACATATAATTTATATAATAATAATAATAACAATATAAAGGACCATCTCTATAAAACAGTACTTATGACTTGGCGATTTTAAAATGTATTCCCAGCGATTAAATTGTCATCAAAACACCCCATCTGATATTAATTTACATAAAAAGCAACCCTTTACGATATACTCTCTGTGTAAAGTAATCATCGCCAGGGTAGGCTTTAGCTAATGGTTCATGGGGAGCTGAAGTTCCATGATGTCTTTTTTTTTCATTATTTATTCTTAATGTCGTCTCTTTACGGTAATGTGCTGGACGCGTCCGATGACTTCCATTTTTTTTTAATTCAAACAGCGATTAAGGGGGACTAAAATAAATGTTCAGAACTTCAGAAGTTTTTCTAATCAGGCTCTTATTGATATTTATTTAACTGCCTTAAAGGCTTTACATATACATATATAATATACATATACATACATATACTATACGCATAGGATAAATTTGTAAATTGTTTAGATGTGAAAGGGGACGGCCCTGAAATCACAAACAATAATTATTGGATCATATATAGCAAAGTTATGAATAAAAGGCATTACTTGTTTGTAGCTTATTGAATCCTTTTACGTGTGGTTTGGTTTGTTCTCGCATTTGGCAATATCACGTCAAACAATGGCATGTTGATAAATGATCTTTGACATGGTTTATGATAATTTATCATTTCCACCCTGGCTAATGAAATTATTGCATGAAAACATACAAATAGCAAACAACTATCGTTTTAATTGTATGTATGTATAGTATATGCTATATTTTCAACATTGTGAATGAGGTGGAGGGGGGATGTAATCGATTTTGAACAAATCAAGTTTATATGTACATATAGTGAAGGGCTATAAATAACAAGGAAAAGAACGCACAGTGCGTTAATATAGAAAATTTTGATTGTAAGAATAGATTTTCTTTGTGTATTTTGGTTGGGTTTGTGCAAATTTCACACTTTATCGTATTTTCACAAAATTGCCTCAGCAAAATTATAACTTCAAAATAGAATTCATCCTTAACTCAATATATATATCGTGTGCGCTATCGGTTGCAATTTAAACCAATGTACCTTACTATAGACGTATGCTCGGCGGGGGAGGGATTTTTCTCCGTTTGAATAAAAACCATTTTTACTTAAAACAAAAAAGGAAGTATTCTGATTTAATATTTGGACCCAGAAAAGTAGCGGTAAATTCTCTATTTCTTATCCAATATACATAAGTCATTAATATTCAGATAATAAAAATTCAGACAATTCAAAATTCAGATAATTCCAAATTCAGATGATTCAAAATTCAAGATTATTTAAAATTCTGACATTTCAAAAGTCATTCTGAAATATGTATCAATAATGAATTTAATGATATAATAAATGAATTTCGTGATTATCAAAGAAATGTCTCAATTACTTAGTCCTTCTGTTAAAGAAAATTGGAAAAGCAAGAAATTTTCAATATCTGAATTTTAAATCATCTTGAATTTTGAATCATTTGAATTATCAGATTTTTTTAATTATCTTAATTTTGAAATATTTAAATTTTGTATTATCTAAATTATTTCGATTTGCGTCGGCTTTCTGTGGAACCAATTAAGAATGCAAATCGAGGTCCTAATGTGATGGTTTTAATGTTACTTGAGGAGTTCCGCTATATTGGTTTTTGCATTTCGTAATTTATGTAAAATCCGAATTAATAATTATAAAGTGGATTTTTTTTTGTTTAGCAAAATTTTTAAAAATTGGAAGGAATTTTAGATTTTTTTTTTGTTGCATTACGTAAAATCTGTAAACTTTAATTATTTATACATTGTAGACCTATTTTTGTTCACAAAAATAAATATTTGAAATTTGTAATTATTGTTTTTTTTTTGCTCATGAAAAAAATTTGTGCTCCCCCAACAATTTCGGTCAACGCACCGCCTATGTATCTCACTATCAATTGTCCCTAAGTTTTGCATATTGAGGTAAAATTGAGTAATTATACGTTCGTTATGATATTCTGCTTGCTATAAAATGTTTTCGGTATTAATTGTTGTTCCAAAATGAGCTACACTGTAATTGTGACCTGGTCTTATTGGATTCATTAATTTGTTTCATTCTAAATTGTCTATCGCGTAATTATAGGCGAGTACCCTATGGTGGAATTCGATTTCTAATTCGAACTGCAGGTCTAACACCAACCAGACAACTAGTCCAAAATGTTGTGTCGGCTTTATTAATGTTGGACTACTTAAAAAAAAAAAATTGTCATTTTGATTTTTTTTTTTTTTTAAAAAACTCTCTTAATAATGGCGATGTAATTTTGAAACTCTGTGTTTTCATATTTTTTTTTTTTTAATTTCCATTATTTTTTGCCAAATTTAAATTTTAAATTTACGAAAAACTTTTAAAGAAACTTTGTCGAAACTGGTATTCGAACCGCGATTTGTCGCCCTTTAAGTACTAATCTATCAATGCACGGTTTTTTTTCTAATTATGTAATTCAAAAATTTGTATCTTTTTCGTGATTTTTTTTTTTTGAGAAACTAAATCTTTTTCAATCGTAGGAATCTTCTTCATTCTGTTAATTAAACAGACATTCCCATAATTAATTCATAATGATTATGTATAATAGAAATATTCGTTAGACAATCTAACTAAATAGTTATAATTTACCTCTTAATTAATAATCTATGGCTATTTATGGTTTGGTTATACTTAAGTACGATATTATTAAATGTTCAATATCCATTAAATTTGCTTTTAGATTAAACTGTCCAAAATCATAGTATTAAATAGTACATCGGTCACTACTATATATTGTGCATGTGCATATCTATATATATACTTATATCAGAGAAGGAATTAAAATTAATTAGCAAATCAACAAATCTATATAAAGAGTTTTTGATTAAAAATTCATATTGGATGATGGCAAATTTTAGGGCTTTTAATATTGGAACTACACCATAATTCAAATGGACATAAACTGTAAATGCCAATACAATATAACTAATATACAAATTAGATACATATACTTCAATTGGGTAAACCAAATAATGCTAATTAAATACATACATAGTTACATTAGCAACATTATTACGTTGTCAGAAACAGTATTCGGCCACATTAATTATTGTATTGTGGAAAGCTCAAAAACATTTTGAACATTATCATTTCTGATGCTTTCATGAAATTCCGCAAAACAGGAATTTGCACGTTTCTGTATATACGAACCGTAAGCAAGAAGAGATATTTCCACCTTACGCTAGTAGTTAGTACGGTAATTATATGTACTTATCAAAAATCCATCCACTGTCAGCATTAATCAGAAAAACATGTTGCTTCATTTTCCCATTTACCCCCTCACCTCAATCGCCTACACCCACCCCCCCTAACGCATATCAATCAATTAACGTATACACATTTCCAAAAATTATTCGTATCTATTTTAAATCGTGGATGGGATCTATTTGATAAAAAAAACCCCCCTCCACTGAGACAAGATTGATTGGTAATAAATTGGATATGTTGGCAATCAACTTCGATGGCCATTCGATGTCACATTAGTTTTCATTTATAAAAACGACCAACAATATGGTATAGAATATGTGTTGTGGGCAGGTATATTGTCATACTCGTACGTATGTACATCCAAACAAAACAAAAAAAAAATTATTTATGAGTATATAATACCTACCGGCCTACCGCACATACATACATACATACATACATACATACATATAATATACTTATCGATACAATAAAAGAAATCATTCATAAAAGGACATTAATCTAAAAAAAGAAATCAATAAAATACGGACCATTGCGTAGTCACTAAATTGTGGTATAGATTGATTGATACTCTAAATACTCTACAACACTACCGACTACTCTTTACAATTGATATACATATGTAGCTTCTTTTTTTATTTGAGCTTTTAAGTTTTGTATAGTGAACACTTTTCATTTAGACGCTATTTTTGGATGATGTTTTGGCTAAATTCTGAATTTAAATACACCTGTCCCTCCTGGTATAACATGGTATGTATGTAGATATAGGTTCTAACATAATTCCATGTTGAACGAAACCATATTGTATGAGACTAAGAACAAGTGGAGAAAAAAAAAGATTACGTTCCAAAAATTATATTGTACGCGAGTCGCGAAGCGTTGGATAAAGCATGTGAGCCTCTGTCTCACCTAAATACTTATATTTGCCTTATTAATTTAATATATGAATTGTCAATTTTAAATTTCGCTGCTTTATAATTAGTATTTAATATAAAGGAAATAAAGGAAAAAAAAATTTAAATACAAAAAAAAATT
Organism: Platyura marginata; assembly: GCA_026745375.1. Taxonomy (NCBI): domain Eukaryota; kingdom Metazoa; phylum Arthropoda; class Insecta; order Diptera; family Keroplatidae; genus Platyura; species Platyura marginata. Next base: position 5,832 of record JANSTT010017188.1, on the reverse strand, counting down.
GCATTAATTTTGTACAAATAATAACATTTGGAATGCAAACAAGACTTTCATCTACGGAACGCCACTGTGCAACGTAAGCATATGTCAATAATGTGCCATTGAACATTAATCGAACACTGGTGACAGCTGTTATGACCTTTATGAATTTCATGCAAGGTAACAACTGTTCGAGAGTGGCGCCTGATCAAACATTTTTATTTCATTTCATCAATTTTTATTTGTCATTTTCCATCTTAATGTTTTTGCTATAAAAAAGTATTGAAAAACCATATTTATTGAAAAAAAAACACATTCCATTTTATATATCAGTAAAGTATGTACAAATTGTGTGCCTGTGCAATGTAATTTTTTAAATGTGTTAAAAAGGTGTTATCTAGTATTAGAGAACTACGAGAATTTCCGTCATTTTTTTTATAGTGCTGGAGTAAAACCGTGTTGTAGGAGGAATACGTCTGTATAACAATTAATCATTTAAATTTACACTTATTTACCACGTTTGCATTGAGTATTGGGTTGGGGGTGATTGATGCGCCTCGACCTATTTAGATCTATTGTGCCCCCTTTTTACTTCTATCTTCATGGAGCCACTTCATTATCTAGAGTATCTCTTTCAGTTCAGGTGATCTCTTTATTTGTGGGTGAGTGGTCCGCATTCCGTGATGAGATGTATTGGGGTTTCATCTGTTTCTTCACAGAACCTGCACGTGCCGCTTTCTTCCAGACCCAGCTTCTTTAAGTGTCCCTTAAGCCTGCAGTGGCCTGTTAGGAACCCGTCAGCATTACTAAGTCTGTTTTGCTAATTTTTATACTAGCCTCATACCTCTTTTGATTATAATTCCTGAGTAGTATTTTGGATTGCCTTAGCTTAGAAAGTTCACTCCATTGCTTGGCTCTTCTCTCTTCTTCCTCCTTTTTCAGTTCTCCTCGGATTGTATTTGTACCGACCTTACAGAAAAGCTATGGTCCACTGAAATGGGTAAATGCCTCTTTTCTTGCCCGCTCATCCGCCCTTTCGTTTCCTTCTACGCCAACATGCCCAGGCACCCAGTAGAGAGTGACTTTGTTGGTCCTGCCTAATTCGTTGAGTTTTTTTTGGCATTTCTGGACCATTCTGGAGCTTAATGGTGAATAAGCTCAGCGCCTTGATAATAGCCTGGCTATCTAACAGAATTGCAATGCTTTGACTCTGATAGTTCCTATCGAGGTTGAATTGAGCGCACATCTCAATTGCATGCACTTCTGCCTGAAATATGCTTGAGTAGATACCCATGGGTTCGTAGTATGGAGTTCTTAGCCCGAATACTTCCGCTCCCGCTCCTTCAGACGTCGGTGTACCATTTTATCGCCTGTCGCTCTATTTAGTATGTTGTGGATTCGTTGCTCCACTATTTACAATGCTTACATGCAGAGTTGAACCCTGGTTCAACCCGGGTTGAATTATCATAAAAGTTGAATTTCAACCTAGTTTCAACTCGATCTTTAAACTCTGCATATAAACGTGGTAATTATAAATTAGAATTTCTGTACTATGTTTTAAATATCTGTTTATCTAAATATTTACATGTACATATATACTGTACATATGTAATATATGTGTGTCTGGAAAAGTATCTCTTGGGGCATTTTTCTAAACTCTGTTAAACGTGATTTGAATGACACCCTATAAACTTACAACAACAATTGTATTAATTAATTTTATCGCAACCCCACTCTCGCACAAAGCTTTCATGCTTTTATGATATGAAAATTGAACAGAAATTTATATCTTGTTTTAAGTAGAGATTTGCACGATGTTGCGCAATTTATAACGTCTATATATCATGGTTAATTTAATTTTCGGTGTTTGCATTTATGTAGGTACGTGGAATTTGAACGTTTTGGGTTGTTTTCAATTTATATTAAATTAATATTTTTCCCAGGTTTAGGCATTCAATGTTCAATGATTATATGAATAATCAATGTAATAATTACTTGAAAGCAATACGAAATTGTTTATTACCTATGCCAATTAACAAAATTTGTATAACCGTATGAGCGTAGCATTACAGGGTATTATTATTATCACAGGGTATTTGGTACAGAGTTTGTAAAACTTTTTAATTCTCCATTGATTCCGGCTGAACAGCTTAGCATTTTGACAGTTTATTAAGTATGTATGTATGTAGGTATACTAATAAAAAAATTATGATTTCATTAAAAGACATAAAAATTCTTCATCATGCTGTTATGGCGCTGCAATCAATTTTATATAATTTCCAGGTTATTTAATCCTGGATATTTACTCCAAAAATATTCTGTAAAGTAAAATTACAGAGACTAAAAACAAGAAAATTTCATTAATAGATCGAAAAGTTCAACGATCTGACGTTATGGCGCTGCAATCAATTTTATATAATTTCTCATCATTTTCTCTATCACTTGTATTCAATTCACTCAATATGTATTTGTTCTATACAGAATAAGCACAACTAGTCGTAAAATGATAATATGGGTTTATTTTAATCGGTGTAGCCAAATATTTCTTCCTTACTGCTTTTTAACCAACAACAAACACACAAAAAAAGGCTAAAAAATTTATGGAATCAGTAATTTGTTTGGAAATATAATATAAGAGGATGAGAAAGGAAAAGCCTTGTCGAAAGATTGTTTTTCTTTAGAAATGGATAAAGTACGATGATATAAGATTTGAAAATAACTAATCCTATTTGAACTTTTGACCAATTTTTAAAATATAAGACAAATTAAAAAAAAAAGTGCTTCTGACTAATATTAGGATACAATTTGTTGTCTTTATATGAGGTTTTGCACCTTTTTTTTGTTCCTGCTATTTTATTGAACAAACTCAACCATATTCTTCTTATATAAATATTGACAATAAAAACTAAAAAACAATTGGATTCATCGATTTTAGCTACATAATGTCGATAATATCCAATAGGAGAAATTCCTAATTTTCGACTTTTTCATACAAAATATGCAATGGTGCTCTTTTTATGAACACAGCTGTATGTACGCAAGACTATACAAATCCATAGGTGTCAAAATGTATAGTTAAAATTTTGAAAGCAAATTAAATATAATATAATTTTTAAATCCATATTGTTTAGTTATTTTTGCTCATGTACCTCTCTCTATATCGATTAAAATTGAAAATCAATCAATTATTTATCAATCAACATTAATCATGCACATATACCTATGTACGATTGCACATAATATTATATTACATACCCACCTACCAGTAGAGTAATTTTCCCCTTTTTGCATAGTGGAAAATTTTGTAAAATTTATCTGCAGTTACTTCAAAGCAGTGGCAATTATTCTGTTAAAATTTTTAATCCTTAAATCTGCTGCATCAACATTTTCATTGGATACAACAAAACAAAATTATTGAATGCAACAATAACAACAACAACAAAAATTGGTTAATTTAATAACTATGTATATGTATAAAAAAGTGAAATTTGTTTTTTTTGAAATTCTAATTAAAAATCAACAGGAGGTAACGCTGTCAGATTTTAATTGGAATTTAAATTATATTGTATGAATTTTTGTGAACTCCCAACTATTTGCATTAATGAGCTTAACTTTTGCCATTTTATTGATAACATGATTACCTACATATTTAGTATTTTAATTAAAATATATATGTATATGTTATGCGGGACACAATTACACATCTACGTATAATTTTGGTTCATAAGTATGTACATAAAAACATAATTGGAATGATATTGGAATAACGTTATTAACCAAAGAACGTACAATTTTGCTATAACGTTATTCGTTACCGAATAGATATTTTGACATTTCTCTACACTGTTGATATATTATGGGATATCTTCATCTTTCTTTGCATATAGTTTCAAAGCTCAACTCGATTTTTAAAAATTCTTAACTAACATTAACATAGCGTTTTCTTCACTCTTTTCTATCGAAATATGTCGACCCTAACTAAATTTTTTTATTTTTTTTTTTCCGATAAATATTCGGAAAACTGAGTGAAAAAGTTGTTCGAACAACTGGTCCCGTAGTTCAAGATATATAATATACATTTTTTAAGAATTCTTTATCGAAAATCCAAGCCTATAAAATAGGTAAAAGAAAATCTGAATGTGTTAATTGAAGTTGATAGTCTATGACAAAACTATAGGTCAATAATAGGTTAGGTAAGGTGGCGGCGCCTTAATACGCCTTTAGCATAGACCACTTTTTTGGGTCCATAGCTATTCCACGTTTTTACTGTACACCTCTTGTACCTTTTGTTAACATTTATCTGTAATTCATATGCTAATTTCTTTTTGTGAAAATGCAACAATTGAGGTGTTTCCTTTATGAAACCTTACAAACGCCATTTTACCGACACTTTTTTTAACCAATGCCATTCTTGAGATAATGCAATTATTTAGACGGTTCTTAAGTGCCATCCAACCATCTGGGCTTAAATTCATCTCAACATACCAGAGAAAAACATTTTCGTGTTTCACCCCAGTCGGATTTGAACCCGGGACCTCCCGCTCATTTTAAGTTTTTGTTAAAAAAACAAAACAAACATTATTGACTCAGTAGCATGAAGAGCAAATGGCGTGCCAACTGTGGCACCTATTGTAGCACGGAACCGCATCGCTTTCCCTCTTCGCTCTACGCTGTGGCAGCAGACTAAAGAAAATCGATTCATGCGTTTGGTCATAATAATTATTTAAATTACATATTATAGCCAAATTTTGACTGTCAAACTAAAGAAGAAAATATTTCCGTGAGACAATTTTTATTTTTTTTAAGATTATTAATAACTTTTATAAGTTTTATCAAAATCGAAAATAATAAGTCCAAAAATCGCAAAAATATTTTTTTATGAAATTCTTTTACGAGAATCATAGATCAGTTTTATTAAACTGATCATTGGTGAATTTGTTTCAATCATTTACAAAAACTTATTGTCAAAGGCCAAAGATAACTGTAAAAATCTCGTCCACTTTTATAAAAGATGAACTTTAAATTTTTAAAAATACTATCTAACTTTAGCTTATTAATTTCTAAATAACTTTTTTCTACAAATATTAATGCCAAAATATTTCATTTCACTAAAATAACACCATTTCATTTCGAACAGCATCCCTGAAATAAAGTTTGGATAACTCAAAGAACGAAGATAAATAAATAAATTAGACGCTGACGTCATTTCATTTTGCGAATGGTATACAAGAATTATGGTAAAACATAAAGTTCTAAAATTTATGTTGCTCGTCATTTTTATGATGTTAGAGACGTCGTACCTTAAACCTGAAGAACAGATACTAAAACTTTTGCGGTTTAATAAATTAGACACAAAAGCTTATCATAGAAATGAATTTCGTCAGGCAAGAACTTTGGAAAATTCAAGTAGAAACCGTAAGCTTTTGTTTGTCAGCGTTAGTTATGACACAAAATTATTATTAAATTTTACAACAAATTTTAGTTTGGGTTTATTAGAAAAGTTTCATTTAAATTTTGTATGTTCTCGTACATAAGAATAGTGGTGCTTCTGCTATACAGCCATACATATGGCTTATTATTGGCTTTACTTCCTTTCAGAAAATATTATCCAAAATGTTCTGTTTTAATGAAACTGTAATATTTTGAAGTTAGTTTTCTTTTTTCATTATTATAGAATTTGTTCCATTATATTAAGGCATTTGAAAAGACAAAAGGAAAATGTATGAGTAATTCGACATTCACGTTTTTATAAATTCCAAATTATTCCACATCTGCAAGAAAAATATTGAGAAAATTATCAAAATGTGCAACTTCAAACTGGGTATTCTGCAAGCTTAATTATCCATAGAGAAATTC
>JANSTT010017187.1:0-18106 GCA_026745375.1 Platyura marginata | reverse complement strand
TTTTCTCATATATATATATATATATATATATATATATATATATACATATGTACGTACATACATACATATAAATGTAATGTTGCTCAGTCAGCGTTATAAGGCCCAACTGTATAAATATACTTACTATACTATTAACCCCAGCGGCTGTCAAAATGTAAGGCGTTTGTAAGGGTAATTATTCCACTCCGGGACACTTTTCTATCTCAACTATATATCCGCCCTTTATTCAATTGCTTTTCATCCCCTTTATTATAATGGTATATATATATACACATACAATTTAGACGATATTGTGTGCTTTTTATACAAATCGACATTTGAAATTGCCTACAATAAAGGATCCTCTGTACTGTATGCAAGACATTCCATTGAATTTAAATTTGTTGAGCGGTGTAATTTTCAGTATTTCACTGTGTATTTTAGTGTGGATCATCATTATTATATAGCAATGAAGGGTAGATTAGTCGTACTAATCTGTTACATATAATTCTTAACGACAATGAGATTAAAATAAACCAAATGTTGAGATTAATTGATATGTCAGAATGATGATATTATGATGAAATTATTGTCTATTTCTTACTCTATGCATATACATAATATACAAATACATTTATGAACATAAAAGAAAGCTTTTTTAAAATAAAAACTGTGTTTAAGCTTCCGTTTCATTTAACTTAAATTAAGTCTACTAAATTAAAATAAGGCTGCTTATTTACAAAACTAAGAAATTGCCTAACAGATAATTGTAAATAAGTTTCAAATATGTACAAGTACAGTTACAGCTTTAGGAAGCTTTCGAAAATAAAAACCTAAACGAATGAAAATAGCTGCTAAGTAAAGCTAACACGGTCTCCATACTAAACTACCCCGCCCCTACCTTACCCTACTAAAAACTTTTTTGTATACACAAGTTGTTAGAAATTTTGTCATTAAGTGGAAGAAAATACGAAAAAATACGTTTTTTACAAAAAAATTGTATGGTAGGGGGTTGATTTTGCCCATTTACAATACCAGCCACCCTAGACATATCACAACTAATCCTAGCTTCTAAATCAATGCGTTCTTGAGTTATCGTGATAACGAGCGAGTGATTACATTTTTTTTGTTGCAAAACCTTCAATTGAAAATTTCTACATAGTAAAACCAAAGCTTCTCTTTTATATTTCATATAAATAGTATGGAAGCAAGAGCTTACCAACTATGAATGCTATTAAGTCTCTAATTTAGAATATAAATATCGGACACTTTGGATGTAGCTCCCATTGGGAAAGTAATCAAATTTTTATTAAGCATACATTTTTTCAAAATTATTTTAATAATAGTCGAAATTATTTGCCATAAAAAATGCAATATAACATTAAAACATCCATTACCTCATCATCTACCACCACATCATTTTAATAAAACATTGTTTCCCCATTCCTGAAAAGAGCACAATTTTCATATTTTAAGCATATAGTACATTCTTGCATAATAAAACTGGCAAATAACACTAGAAAAAGCGACATTTTAGTTGTCTATTGTTTTGAACTTAATTCACATTCATAGAAATGCACGAACGGGAAGGGGAAGGAGTTGGTAACTATTTGACGATATTGTGCGGTGGCATGACATTTGAAGTAGAAAAATGCCGTCAGACTGACTGAGCACATTTATTTGTTTTAGTTCTGTTGCGTGAAATTAGAAGTTGCAAACGTTTTATTAGAATACCTATACTCTATAAATGAGAATATATTTTATTAAGTTTTGTCTTTTGAAGTATACTATAAATGGAACAAAAGAAAATTTTCTGTTCTTACGGATGGAAAACAAAACAACACCATATTGTGTTTTTAGTATGTAGAGGTTATACGTTTTCATCATGTTGACAATAATATCTTATTCAGTAGATATTTCAAAGGGCTGAATTAGAAGTTGATGTTATATAGTAGATAGATGATAATGATAATATTGAACCAATCAATATATACATAGTAATTTAAATTCATATATCAACATATATAATGTTCTATTTCTATGTACAATAATATGGACCAATTTGACAATGTCATCTATATTACACAATAAATGTGGCCAAAGTGGAACAGCAACAATGATTTATCTGGCATCGATATCATATGTGCCTTTATGCTACTATATATGTTGCTTATGTATAAACGTTATAAAGTGGGAGTATATCCGGTAAAAGTCAGCCAGACTGAGGCCCGCCAAAAACAGTAGATTTATAAGGGGGTGATAAATGAGTATAGCGTTCAGTCATGGCGTAAATATATGAGTTGGGTTATTTAAATTTATAGACAATCGGTTAAAAACTCACTAAAAGCGTTTGCGTTAATAATCGATTTTCAGATTCCACAAAAAAAAAACTTTATGAATCCATACATAATAACAATATGTAAATATTATGATATAGGTAAACACGATATTGAGAATCACCACTTTATTATTCATATACAAACAGATAAATATTGAATGTATTTGTTATAAAAATTTCATTTACCATTTCACAAATAGCCGCAAACTATTAAACCAATTTATTTCAAAAATATGTTCTATATTTTTAAAGCTTTTTAAATCTAACGAATGTATTTTAAACAACATGTCACTCAAATCCATTATTTTGCCTTTCAGCCAATTTTAATTGGTTTAAGATAATTTAGACTGAGCTAAATTATAAGCAAGCCATTCTTTTTTGTTCATAGGTACAAATAAGTGGTAGTAATAATGAATATTCCATTTAAGTCCACGAGTAAAATGACAAAGCTAATTCTTTCTTTAATAATAATTGAAAATTAGAAATTATGCCTATCAGTAAATTCTATCTTGCCCCAAATTCAAAAGTTATAGTTCTAACATCCCCTTTTCTTTTGCCTTAGTAATAATTATGTGCACTTGTATTGTCTTTATCTTATAACAATATTAATATTCTTAACCGAATTAGATAAAGCGATAGATTCATAATATTTTAAGTTGTTTTAAAATTAAAATTCATCTATGAATGAATTTTTGTATTGCATAAAAAACTGCAATAATAAACAACGAACCAATTATTTATTTTCATCAGTATAGATACATAGAACATAAGTAGATAATCCTTTAAACCTACCTACCTCATTCAAGTTTCAACTAAAGAGAAACAAAAATCAATTTCAAATAAATTGTGTAAATATATTTATTTCAGTGATCCACGACATTTCCATATAAATTGTCTGATTTTATAATCATTTTCAAAAGTTCATCACATAAATTCCACCACTTGTATCTCTATTACAATTTTGTTGAAGTTGTCTTTACCCTGTCGTCCTTCGAAAAATATTTGTGTTTGAATTTCCAAACACATATGCCAAAAATCAACCCTACATATTATATATTGACTACCTACACATAAGTATTGGAAATAAAGCACATAGATATATGCATGCATATTGATACATACTACAATACATTTTAAGTTTTTCCAAAAGAAATAAAAGCTCTATAGTTGTTGAGTACAAAATGCATTTGTAACAACAACAACAACGAAATAATCCATTTGCCAATGCGATATTTACCAATAGTTGTTGCAATAGGAAGCACTTTTCTACATTTAGTAGAGCTTTCAATGTGTAGTAGTACTAGTACAGTATCTGACCTCAATCGGCCTTGTTGTCTATGCAAATGTGAATTATTAGATTATCTTCTCTGTTATTATTCTGACTGAATCTGAATACCTACATATATGTACAACGTTGAAAAGGAGGATTTGCGAAATCTCTATGTGAAAATTTCAATAAGTATAACCATTGATTCAATATGATACCATTAGTTACCTATAACTACATTTATTTTATACATATGTACATAAATGAACAACTATTGTCTATTTATTTAATTTAGACTATTACCGCCTCTTCTGTATATGATTGCCATATGCGTTCGAAACGCATACGTTCGGATGTTATAACATTAATTGATGCACACACGTGCATTTCTAATGTTTCAATAATTCAAATTTACGGGATGCATGCAATATGCCGAAAGGCACTTAAATTTTGTTGATTTTAAATTGAAAATTATGGCTCATTTGGTAATGGAGGTATAATTTGGCAGTTATTTGAAATTATGAGTTTTTTTCCATTTTTGGAATTAGTTTTTGCTGTAGAAAATTTGGTAATTTATGGTAAAATATAGAAAATAAATACAATTTTTTATAATAAATTGTTTATGTTTCTACATAGATCCAGCTTTTATATACCTAACAGGATATTTTAACTATTGTTATCTAATTTTGTAAAATAAACTCGAAATAGACCTAGCTGCGACATATTTTTTTGACATAAATATCAACCCACCTAAAAACCTTTTAGTAATATTGTCCATTTTTAACCATTTGCAAAATTAAACCATCTTCTATCTTATATATAATTAAATTCAAATTTAAATTAATATCAAGAAACAAACTATTAGTCTCAAATACATTTTGTACATTTTAACTTACTTCTAATAAACTTTACTTTACTTTACCAGCACATGAAATAAAGTTACAACTTACGAAAAACTTTTAGCTTATTTGCTCCCCAACCCTATCAAATGTTGTAAATAAACGTGAACGTGCACCGAAAGTCATATTCGTATAAATTTTGTTGAATTTTGTTGAATTTTGCATCTTTGTGTAAGAAAATTTCATGAAAATAAATTGATTTAAATTCCTCAAATCGTATAATAATAATAATAAGTTTTCCAAAAGTGGAATAATTTACTTTTGCATTCAATTCCATTTAATTTTTTATGATTTTATTATATATGTATCTCTTATGGAAATGTCCTAGTATTTCCTGTTTTTCTATTTTTTTTCGATTTTATTTTGCATTAATTAAATTCTTTTAAAAAGAAATGGCAAATCCTTTTACAATTTTCTGAGAAAGTATGTCAACACGATTACTAAATGAGAAAAGAAAATTGAATTGAAGAAAATGTAATTCAGCGATATCGGATAATTTTGTAGTCAACAATATAAAACAAATTATTTAGAAAAATTATGTAAGTGTGTAATGCCTACCAAAAGTAACAAAGATAAAATAAGATGAATGGTTTTTTGATATTTGAATGACTAATTTTGTATGACTGTCAAAGAAGCTGAGATAATGCGCAATGGTTTTCTCATTATAAGAACCAGCTATTGGATAGTTAAATAAATATTAAACTATTGAAAAACTATCTTTGATCTTCAAAGAGAATCATTTTTGTGATATTACATACTATAGTAGCTATTATAGCTATTTAACTAAATTGTTCTTTGTTTGGAAAGTTTACAAACAGACTGTTATTACTGAAAATATATAGAGCTTAATGGATTTCCTTTGTCGAAAAATGTTATTTGGCAAAAAATGCTGAAAATTTAAAATAATATAAAAATACAAAGTTTCAAAACTATATCTTTAATATTAAGAACGTTCGAAATTGTGTCACTTTTTAAAAAATTGCCAACAAAAACCAACAAGATTGTCGTCGAACCCCCAAATTTGTTTTCATTTTGTTCCAAACTTACCAAAGTTTTTTTAAAAATAGTCCCAGAATGTTGAAATCATTTGTTTTGTTGAAGGCGCAATTTTATTCTCTTACAAGTGCTTGGAAAATGTCTTCCAGTAAATGCGAAATATGTTAAGGTACATTGTACTCGTAAATATGTATATTAATTTTCTTAAGATAATAACTTTTGCTTTTTAGAATAACCTTGGAAAAATATTTCTTAAACCGTAGAAAACGAACCGTTTCAACATTCTGATTTAATTTTGTGCTCTCTTTAAATGCTAAAGAAATTACAAAAGCATAATTTAATACAATTAAATGTATGTTAATTAGTTCTTGATAGAAATACACCGGGAGCTTTTAGCTACCTACCTTATGTATATTATGGAAATGTGGAAACATTTTAATTTATGCGAATCCCTTTATTAGCTTAATTTTGTAATGAAACATGACATCTGCCATGTTTCATTTTCTTGTGGGCTTAACTTTTAGAGTAGATTTTTCACAAAATATTTAAATATTCTTTTTATACAAAAAAAAAAACAAATGGAAAAGCTTTTTTTCAAACATAAACAATAATTACCATTTTTTGTTGATGCACTTTATTGAAAATCGTCTTACCTGAAAAAAGAAAGAAAAAAATAATTTAAATATGACATAACCAATTCAATTAAAAAATGTAAATATTTTGATGTGTGACTATTAAAATATTGTGTCGGTCATAAATCATTATAAGCTTTTTTGTTATTAAAACACCCCAATTTTCCCAATGTACAAAACTATATACATAATAAATTATTTGAAAATCTACCCCAATCCTTACCCACCCATTTTCATTGACGTATACATATCGTTTATCTGATTAGAATCCTCTAACGCCCTAGCACAATGTAATTTCTCGTCTGTACAATCAACATCCACTATAGACAGGATGAGGGAGCAACTATTGCAATGCATATAAACATTAAAAAATAACATATTTGAAAATATGTCGCATTGCTTTATACGAATATGTACCTAGTCTGTAATACAAAATATATACTACCGACCAGACCACCCTCTCTTTGGGTCGTCTCATACAAACAGACGTCTTATACATTTAATGTGATTTTTCAAAGGGGAGAAGGGGGGTGGGCGATTACAAAAAACTAATAAAATACACACAGTAAACTTTATGATAGCAATAAAAATATTTAAATATAGAAGCAAAGAGAGGTGGTTTAATATGCAAACATATTTTGTGATTGCATCTTTTTGTGCAGGGTATAAAAAGCGTGTTTGATCATGATTTTTTCCGTAATTCATAGGGGTGTTGATATTGAGAGGGTTGTACAATTTAATTGATGATCTTTTTATTGTAATTTTACTGTGTGGCGGTTATTAATCATTTGTTAATTTATATGAAATTTTTTTTTTTATAACTTTAAAACGACAGAAGATTTCTATAAGTAAAAAAAATTTAGTAAATATTGTAAACAATTCAAAATGCACTGTTATGAATCGTAATTTCTACTAGAATTTATATTCTAAGAATAGTGTTACCAGCGGTGGTAGATCCTTAGCTAAAAAATAGAGCATGCAATATTCAATCCGTATTCCATTCTTAATAATACAATTTTGCGTTTGTCACTCTATGACCCGAATATTCATAAATTAATATCCCACTACACTATATGCATATGTATGTACCTCCCCCCCCATAGCAAAAAATGAGTAAAAACCTCATCACAAGTTACAAACACAGGTATCCCTCTTACAACACGGTTTTACTCTAACACGAAAGTTGCATAAATTCTCGTATAACACGGTAAATTATAGCACTGTTTCACACTAACACGATATGAAAATTGCAAAAATCTATGCACTTGCTCTTAGTATCCTACAACACGGTTTAGTACAACATGTTGAAACCTATCTACCGTGTTATAGGAGGAATACCGGTACTCTAAAAACAAAATTCTCCACACTAAACTTAAAAGTTCTAGCAAATTCTACAAGAATTTACTATTCACGCATACTTGAACCTACATATTTATTCTATAAAGATAAAGTATTAAAGTCAAGTAGGATAACAATTTCACCCTAAACTGCATTAAACTCTAAAACTTCATGACAAAACAACATTCCTAAAAGTTTTCCAAACGCCCCCTCGTATTTAAATTTATGCTTTGCAGTAATCTAATTTAAACTTTTCGAAATGGATTTTCAATTCGATTGAACTTAAGTAATTGATGCCAATATAATAACTGGTGTGCTTTTAAAGCATTTATTTCTCTCACAGTAAAAACTACCCTAAAATATTTAAAATCTATAGTTTTTAGTAAAAAATTACCTCAATATATCCTTGAATGCTATCGCACTGTTGTAAAACAAGCAATGCCGGATTAAATTTAGTTTCAGATGATCCATCGGGTGTGACAGGACTCAAGAATCCACTATCTGCATCGCTGTGACTCGACAATGGTCTCGGTTGCCGTATACGATATTGTGTACGACTGTGAACGGGTGCTGGATGAAATAGCACATAATTGGACTCAATCAACGGAAGTGTCTTATTTGGAAATACAAGCGGCGAAACATGCTGTAGCTGAGGTGATGAAACACTTTGCTTTAGGGTGTCTTTTTGCTGTTTTAATGTTACATCAATGGAAGAGGGTGAAAAATTAACTTCATTTTCGTTTTCCACATTTCGACAAAAGTCATTTAATTTCGATGAATCATCAAATGGCATGGATTTACGTAACAACATTGATGTTGGCAAAGATGAATGCCGAAACAATTTATCAATTTGCGAGGGTTTTTTCAATGTACCACCGGATATTGATGGTTGTTGGCTTGCAATTTGTTCGGTTGTCTTAAGTGAACCCGAAATTGATTTCGATATTGTTGGGGATTTAATTGTAATTGGTTTTATTGATTCATTTTCATCGGTAGATTCCATATTTGGCGATGATGTTTCAATAACCGAGCTCATCATTGCATCTGAACCAGATGAATCGATTTGTGAGCTTGACGATGTACTAGCTTCACAATCCACTTCATCAATACGAGGAAAATAGTTCAATGGTGTATTTTCTTCCAGTATATCATATACCAGTTGATCTTCGTAAATTATTTCCTCAATTAATTCCTCATCATCTGTACAATGTCTCTCGGGAGATTTAGTCGGCTTTTGTTCGTCTTCCCTTTTTCGTAATTCTTTTTCATTTACAAAATCCTTGCTAGGATCAAAGAGACAATAATTCTCTAAATGTGGAATCCCTTTTCTTGGCCGTACCGGTATGTTTTTAAATAAACTTGAAGAAAATTCGGGTTTTGCCAGTATATCACATGCGGCACTTTTATCCGTCGTTGTATTAATGGATGCCATATTGCTATTTTGTCTTGTCGGATTGAATAAAACGTAATCGTTTGAGTTTACCCTATTTATACTATCCTTATCGTCTACATTTTTGTCAAAATAAAATTCACATGGGGAAGACTTTCCGCTGGAGAAAAATCGATTATTTCTATAGTTAAACTTAGATATATTCTGAAATTTTTGCAAGGCACCATTGCCTTTAAAACGAGCCTCATTTGCAAATTTATTATTGCAATCCACTATCCCTTCTCCCACACCGTTTGGCTGATGCTTCTGTTTATGAATTCCACTGTGAGTGTTTTCGTTTTCATTTTCTAACCTAATTTTCTTTTGAGCTTCAATCAAACTTTTGTTTTGTTTAAACAGCACTTGAGTCGTCGTAGTGGGTGTTTTTGGTGGTGGGGACGGTGGATTACAGTATGGTGGCGGTTTAAGGGGGATACTCTCAACTGCCGCTGTTGTCAATGCATAATTCACTGGAAAATCTCGGTAAAGTTCTGTATATGTAATCGGTTGCGGCGGCGGCGGCGGCGACGGTGATGGTGCAGAGTTTTCCAATCTTGATTTACTACCCTGCAGCAATGTCTTTGGATTGTATTTATGTTGTGGGGTTTGGTGATGCACAGCAACCCCAAATTTATTTTTATTTTTGCACGGTTCAGTTAAATTACTTTTGTTTTCAGTTTGTTGTTGTTTGATCTGGATTTTTGTCGTTGTTGTCGTAGCAACGCTATTCTGTTTGGAAAATTTATTTGACGCCAACGGTAACGGTGTTGATGGCGATGAATTATTGTCTTTAAGCTTTTCCACCTGAGGATTTACCAAATGTTTGCTATTGTTTCTGTTAGTCTCTACTGCTGAAGTTTTCTTTGAATGAGATAATTTCGATAAACCACTCTTGATTGATGTACTCACTAAGGGTGGATTTATTTGAACGGATAATAATTGACTACTACTCGTACTGCTTGGTAATTTAAGCTTAGTACGCTTTCGTAACGTTGTGCTAATTGGCAATGATTTATTTTTCTTATTCGTCGTTGTCAAGTTCTGCTGTGATGAATTTTGATATTGCTCTGCCAATTTGATTTCTTTTTCATTGGAAAAACGATTTTCTTGTACAATTTCCTGCGGCAATACACTCATTCGTACATTGACTTGTTTATTATGTTCCACCCCTTTTCTCGTAGCAACGTTATCATCGTCATCGTCAACATTAATTGGCAACAGAATTTTCGTTGCTTCAAGCGATGGCGGTCGTCTTTTTACTGTACCAGTATAAGAGCTCGGTGAATCCCAGTCCGGCTGTGGTCCCTTGAGACATCTTTCATTTGAAGATGTTTTTATTGGAGGGTTTAAAACCCTTCTTGGTATCATCTGGTTATATCTATTGTTGCAATCATTTGTGCTTTTTTTTTAGTTCAACAGCAAAGTGTTACGAAAAAAATTATACAAATAAAAGCTATGATTGTAGCGATTACACTTTTAGCATTTCAGTTTTTTTTTAATTAATTTAACAATTTGTTTCTTTTTATTACTTCACAACTGAAACATTAATTAATTTTAACAAATAGCCAAAACTAATCCAATTAACAACAAAAAATAAATAGGAATAACGCACAGGATCGTTTAAATGCAAAAACCAGGCAAATATCATGTTGTATAATAATGCTACATGTGGTTGATGGAATTTAAATGGAATGTGGGGTGAAATAACACGCCAGAAGCTAAAATCCAACCCAAAACCTTATAACGTGCACTGTACACATTTTATTTTAAAATAGAGGCTTTTGTTAAAATCATACAATTTCCATATTTATCCATGCTGTCTAAATCGAAAACAATTCCCTACCTTTAATTTCATAAATATACCCCTTAGCCAATACCATATATACATACATATACACAATAATTTAACTAAAAAAATAAATGTAAAATCAATTTTGTGCTTTGTTGCAAAGGGTGGTTTAGTTGATTGGTTGGTGGGTGGTCGTTTGCTATATGTTGGTTGACATGAGTATTTAATTTTCATTTTTTATATATCTACGATACAACCTACAACCAACATTTAAATTTATTTTAATTGTATTTTAAATTGTGGTAAATTAATTTAGAATTGGAAAGGTAAATTATAAACTACCTTTTTTAAAAGGTGAGGGAGTGCGATTAAAAAGAATCGTTGGATAACACAGCGTATCTTTTTGTCTATGGTGTCATTTAATATTCAAAATATATATAGGTAAGTATATATTAACCATTGCAACGTCCCTCTAAAACAATAATAGTTTTACATAGTAAATTGTCGATTCTAAGATAAATCTATATTCCTATGTCGATTCCTTATAAAATATCCTGCCGCCATACATCGATGAGCTTGAGTTTGATGAGCTATGTATATAAATGCCATTGGAAGAGCTCGACGAACTGACGAGCAGAGAGTCTAAAGTAATTTATTTAAGTAATGGTCTAAAGTAATTTATTTAAGTGAACATATCTATACAGATCTATAACATTATTTTAACTATTCAACATATACTCAACATAAACATCTATTCAGCATGTATTCAACACAATATTAATTCAATATATAACATTAATACACCAACTACAACATTCGTCCAACAGATGGCCACTACATAATCAACTTGAAACTACAAGGCTAACGGAAGTCCGAGGTACCGGACGGATACACAGATTCAAATAGTTTATGTGATCCCTAACCCTGTTCTGGTCTAAATAATGTATTTTATTCTATCAACAATCGTAATTTTGAGGGTTGGTTATTTTCCTAACAAACATGAACACGATATATACTGCCAGTTTATTGTCGGAAAAATTCTCAGAAGTGGGATATCTAATATTATCTTAAAGCACAATATATACTCTTAAGTAAAATCCGATATTGGACTTGACTGTTTTTCTACTTTACACCAATTTTACTTAAGAATGTAAAGCTATCGAAATATTTCCTCGTGTTTTACCGATAATTTTAAGCATCTCAAATCGGATTTATACCAACACTATTAAGTATTATACTTAATGATACTTAAAGCAATTTGTGCTGTGAAGAAGAAGATTGGGCTTATATTATATAAATGAAATAGAAGGGTTTTATATACATATTATATTATTTGCTTTAAAAGCACCTGTATTCTCGTTTGGTTTCTCTGTGTATACTTACATATTTTATATATATACATATAGATTAAGTATATAATTATAAAAGCTTAAATTGTGAGTAATTAGACTTATCACAGCTTATGCGGAGTATACTTCATGGCAATGTTTAATTATGTTGTTTAAGTGTTTTTGAGACGATGATACTTAAGCATCGTTGACATTTTGTATTGTATTTAACTTTTGTAAATATTTTCTAATTAGTGAAAATAGGTCGGCAATTAAATTTTCAAAATTGTTATAATTAACAAAGGCATAACTTATTTTAATGCTGATTAAATTTAGTTATGATTATATTTTGATTTACGCTTAAGGCATACTAACATACATAGACTTTATACCATTATGAAGCGATAAATCATCCTTTTGATGTTATGTATAATAAAGGACAAAAGCAAATTACAGTTCTTCTGTATATATTTATATACATATATAATGATTCAATTACAGAACTTTATAATTGTTTATCGATCAAAGGACTATTATTAAAATTCTTGATTGGATTTTCAACATAGTTGCTGCGGGCTTTATAACCGACTATCGGTTTGAGACTTCCAACTTATTTGCCTTAAGAATTTAAGATTTTCAATAACTATTTAATAAGCTCAATATCAATAGACAATTTAAAAAAAAGATTAATAAGAGATTTTTAACTAGTAAAATGTTTGAGATAACTTCATTTATTTTCTATGGGAATTTTTGTCATTTACTTGCAAGTAAAGTCTAATACCAAGAGTCTGTATTTTATAATTATTTTTTTTTTCAAATGGCATAACTATTATAAAATGATGTCAGGAGTAAGCGCAGATATTTTTCTATCTATGTACAAATCTAGAAAACTCATCCATTGCTTTATTCATTACTTTATATGAATGAATTCAAAGACCATTCTATGAGAAATGTAAAAGAGTAATTAAAGTAAGTAATAACAAGTTCCCATAAACATACATATTATACGAGATGAATTTAAACCACCTCTACCATCCATTTTTGAACCACCAATTCATAGGGGACTCGACTCACATCGTATGAATGTTGTTAACTACACAGCACCATAATATGGAAGAGAGGGAATTTCCATAAATTTGTATTATGTCCGGACAAAACATTTAGAGTATCTCCTCAACATATGAACACCAGAAATTCCATGGCACTGATATCCAAGCAATGGAATAAAGTACTCAACCATTGTTTGGTTTTCCTTTTGTTTCCACTATTTTATGTTTACTTCAACTCCTATTCATACATTAAATACCCACATATACTCCAGAGCAATGCATATGGAGCAATGGATGTTGAGTGCGGGGGAGTTTTTGGGAGTTAGTGTTCTTTATGAACCGCATTGCGTTTTCATCATACCAATTTTCATTTCAGCCCATATTTATTGTACCTTGCCACATCCATACAACAGCTTGACTGTTTATATTATTCAGGATACTCTTCATTAGGCGCCTTCTATATCATCATGGGAGGGAAGGAGTATATGCGAGTACATGTGAGTATAATTCATATTGGGATGAATTTACTATAAACAAGAAGTGGTGGTGAGGAAAATATGGTCTGCAAAGAATTGTCAGTGTGTACTATACACATACACACACATACACAAGTAGTACTGATGTGTGTTTATGAAAGATAGGAAAATTACAAATTGTTTAGTGAAAAAGGTGTATCTGAATTAATTAAGTCATTTTCTTATGGTTAAATTTATAGGTTAAGTGCTCTTTGATGTGAAATGTGGAGGGTGAATAAACATAGCGGTGTGTCTCGGTTTGTTTATCTTTTGGGCTTGTACATTTTCGCCGTTCGCAATTCTCTTTAACACAGAATGGAACAATTTAAATTGAATTTATCTCAAAAGCTCTTCTAAGAAAATCTCTATCACAGCTTTCACCCTATTTTATTTAGATTTTCTTTTATTATTTTTTTTTTCTTTCTTCTGTGTATTCTCTGTAAACACGGATTTATCGCTGAAGCACATAACCGTGAAAAATGTTGATCAAAGAAATATTTGCTGACCAGCGTTATTGATGGTTTGGGGGTTGTTTTGCTTATACCGAAGCAACACATATATTGAATTAGACACATGGCTGAGTTTTGAAAATGGAAAAAATAAACAATAAATGATAGAAAAAATAAGAAAAATAAATCAAAACTGTTTGTATACAATATATTGGAGTTGATTTGGTATAAGTCCTTCAATATTGAATATAAACACGTTTGTTATCAGAAAGGGCGACTAAGTAAACTATGGCATTGTTAGTATTTTCCTTGTTAAACAGTCCATAAATGACAACGAATCAATAACAAGATGGAACATACTCAAATTGGTGTAATTTACTGGCTATTGTTCTGAAAAAATACATTTATGGGATGTCTAGAATGGGAAAAACAAATATAAAAGTTTCTTCCAAGAAAAAATAATATTTGTTGTGATAATTGTCTATATGAGGATATTAGAATTAATGAAAATTAATGCATCAATTAAACAATTTTTTTAATTGTCATAATAACAGTCTGATTGTAACTCATTGGTAAGGCTTCTGGTCTAAGCTGGACAACAAAATTATTTTACTTTACTAATTTATCCGGAACTATGTCAATATTTTGCATTGAGAATCGTAAAGCATCAAAAAATGATAAAATATAGGATGATAAATGTAAATTTTAATTTTATCAAAAATATCTCTATATCAAAGGCAATCAATATCAATATAGCATAAAAGGACCAAAAGTCAAAATCTACAAGTCTCTTTGTATATAAGATCATCTAAAATCAGATATAACCGATTCAACAAATCCCTCAAATCATTAAATGCACATCTTGATACCACAACATTTTAAACACCTTTACAAAAACCGCATACTCCTTTGACAATCCTTACTAAATACATATATACATATAACAGAAATTCATATATAGCTACAATTAAGTCATTTTCTCCTTTATGTCCCGATTCCTTTTGTTGCAAATAATTTATTCCAAAACCAAACAAATTAATTTCACAAAATCAAACAACACATAGGAATTTAATGCCAACGGCTCAAGCAAAAGTGCAGGTACACGCAAATGAACATAAGGGAAATTTGTAAATATTTATAAAGGAAATGGTATTTACATGAAATACATATATCTATGTAAATGGGTAAAAGGGCTGACAATAAAAGGGTTGAATTCAATTCATACATATAAATGACACTTTGTCTTTAAAAATGGAAAAAGAAAAAAAAAATCAAAAATTCACTATAATCCAATTGAAAATGCAACGATGCCCACTGAATAACTGGTAATCCTTAAAATGGTCCATTCACAAATTTCCCATTCCACTTTCAGTGTATAGTCTTACACATTACACACAAAAAACCCGTCATAACACCACGATGTTATACCTGTTAAGATTCGGAATTATACCGAATACAGTACGTTCCGAACACTATGCAATACCGTAAAACACTGAGGCAGCCACCATATAGTAGAACCGGAATAGTTTACGCTAGACAGAAGCTTCTGAAAATCATGAAAGAGAAACACAAACAACAACAACAATTGAAGGAAAATGGAAAAATATATAGCTATGCGCAGTACATACAAAGTCACATCACTTTCCCTAACCACCTTAAAATGCCACCACCATCACCCGTGCATTATGCCAAACAGCGTGTTTTACTTTACACGCTCTACACATACACACAGAGAGGTATTACGAACAACAGCCCCAAAAATATAAAATAATATTATAAGAAGTAAAAGACTCGGGATATGTTATATTATATATTCCGGGTGAGAGAGAGTAGGTGGTAGTTGGAAAATTCTTTTGAGAAAACTTTTATATTTACAATAACATCACACCTGTGTGTATATAACATAGTTACATACATACATAAGTATATGTATCTAAAACCCTATATGCGCCCATCGTCATGTTGTTGGTGGTAATGCAATATATTTGGATATTTCATCCCCCGTTTATGGGTGATAATCCATATGAAAACATTGAAATATTACCAATAAAAAGAAAAGAAAATCAATTCCATTTCGATTAGCCCTAAATATATATAAGTATAAGAAGGGATGATACTTTGCCACAAATGAAACTTTTTTGTGGTATTCATCGCATTTTCTCTTAACGATAACCTTGACACTCGAATCTATACACCGGCATACAATATGGATGGATGGAAAAACCTTAGGCTACATTTAGAGTGAATGAGTCAAAAGGTATATGAGTCATAGTTTCGGAATTGTGAAATTGAATTAATGAGCTTTTACGATGACATGACCAGACCTTTGCCAGCATGATAAGGGCGAGAGAAAAAAAAA
Source organism: Platyura marginata (assembly GCA_026745375.1). Lineage (NCBI taxonomy): Eukaryota > Metazoa > Arthropoda > Insecta > Diptera > Keroplatidae > Platyura > Platyura marginata. The sequence goes on along the minus strand of JANSTT010017187.1, from coordinate 1,739 downwards.
GAATATTAAATGAGTATGAGAAAATGGATTTTTAATGAGTTTTTTTGTTTTTCTTTTGTTGTTGTTTAATATACTAAAAATATTTTTACTTCAAATACCCAACAACAGGAAGGCGGAATCATTAAATACAAGGTCGACCAGAAAACAATTTTGAGCTTTCCATTAAATATTGATGTGCATTTGCATGAATATACAGTGACTCACTAAAATATTCGGGCGTGTACACATTATGTTGGGAAAAGGAAAAAATTCTTTGTTTGATCAACGAGAATTGGTTATTATTTCATTATACTAAGGGTAAGTTCTACAGAGAAGTGGCAGGCATTATTGATTTACCTAAAAGCACCGCTTGCGATATAATAAAACGATATGAAAAAGAGATAAATGACCATGATAAGCACTGGGTCATACGTCAAGTAAAGCAAGATCCTAGAATTAGTGTACCGAGGTTATGCCAAAATTATAAGAAGAGCATAATGGACGTATTTTTAAAAAGAAAACATTTGTTAATGCCACTGATAGGAAGAAGCGCTTATAATTTGCTAAATTACATTAATTTAAGGACGAAAACTTTTAGGACACCGTCCTTTTTTGTGAAGAAAGTAAATTTAACCTGTTTAGAAATGACGGACGCGTTAATGTATGAAAAAAGCCAATCAAGAGATGAATATTAGAAATATGCGTCCAAATATGACGGCGTGAAATTGAAATTTAGTATTTATTATAGAGATAATTATTTCGTATTAATTCTACTGTAATAAATGTCATGTCCGAATATTATAGTTAGCCACTGTACATAGATTAGGTAAACAATTAAACTATTACCTTAGAGTGGAAATTTTTGAGTTTTCGACGCGTTTTAGATCAGAAATAAGAATAAGAATTCGACTTTGATGAATTAACTAAAGAATCGGTAGAAACATTGTGTGTTCCTACTCGTATATTATAGTCATTCGTCTTTATTGTTATTATTTTTATTCCATGTGGAATAATCATATTTTATCAAAAGAAAGTGACACGGTTTCGCATAAATACTAATCGCTACAAACGAAAAAGATAAATGTGTTGCAAATTATGGTGGTTATGACATATAGTAAAATAATAAAATTTATTGATAGGTAGGTAAGCATATTTGGAAGAAGTCCAAAAAATACAACTTAAATTTGAATAAAGAAAAATAAAAAATGTTTATAGACATTTTCCCACAATTGGCAAAAAAAACTGCATTCCTTAATTATTAGAACGTTGCCTAAGACCAATTTCATAACGTAAACTCTCCTACCCTTATTGTTTTTGTTTCAGCACTAAAATATTAATTCAAAAACAACATTCAAAGGGCTAATAAAAACACAACCCAACGATAAAAAATTATAATGCTTCAATAAAATTTCCAACTCAAAATTACTCGCTCCATCAACATTTTCATCGATTCATTCAATGCCTAAAAAAATTCCCTCATATATAGTTTTTGACGTTTATTAGAATGCATCCAGAAAATGCCATAAGTTTAAGTTAACGAATGTTATGGTTTAACAAGAATGCAACCCCTATATTATATGTACATATGTGTGTATTAAATCCAATAGTAGAAATCATTAGATTTATTCCCTGTGGGGTTGATTGTGCCCTTTGGCGATAAACATGTACTTGCACTGTTTCACCGCTGCACTGAATGTTAAATATAATGTGGGGGGTTATGAGAAAAAAAAAGGGAACCCATCATGTTATGTGTTCATGTT
>JANSTT010017186.1:0-18108 GCA_026745375.1 Platyura marginata | reverse complement strand
ACTGGTTAAATAGGCGTTTCTTGTTAGGAATTAGTAAAAACAACGGTAAATAGAATAATTTTTACAAAATTAAACCACTTTTTTGGGGGTGCCTACTTTTCATGCACAAGGCTGTATATCAACACTTTTTTTAATGCAGATGAGTACTTAATTATTATCTACGATTTTGTCCGTATCTATTTTGTCTCTAAATGATTAAAAACCTTAGAAATTACATAAAATTGATTGCAGCGCCATAATAGTGTGTCGTGGAACTTTTTAGAAATCTTTATTTTTATATTCTCTATTATCACGTTTACCTGCAGAGTTGAACCTAGGTTCAACCTGGGTTCAATTATCATATAAACGCGAGTCGAGTCGAAACAGGGTTGACTCAACTCCTCGACTCCACAACTCGACTTAACTTTTCTTACTGGGTTGAGTTGAAATATTGTCAACCTTCTAACTTCAAACTTTATAGCTTCAGTCGTTTAGTCAGAATCTTGATTATGGACGGACGGATATGCGTATTTCGATTTAGAATTTCGAAATCTAAATTTCCAGTTCAAATAACCAATTTATACTTATATATATATATCATCATATATTGGATATATATAATTTGTAGGTATATATCCTTCGAACCCTGCTCCTACTACATAATTCTTATTTGTCAGAAGCCAAGCAATGTAACTCCACTTTTTGAAAATTCTTTTATTTTATTATACTCGTATCTTTTATTTAAATTATTTGTTTTCAGTTCAGTCAAACCAATTTACTCCAAAAAAAATTGAATTAATTTAATATAAAACTTTCTGAAAGCATTATAAATTTTACAACTTATAACTTCAATCGGATTTGTAAGGTATAACTACATTACTACAAGAACTGTTTTCTTATTACAATTATCCGAATTATTTTTTGCAAAACATCAAATATCCCGACTTTGGCTTCAGACACATCCATATCGTCTATGTAGAGGAAAACTCATTATCTACACTTTTGTCGAAAACTCGTTTTTTACATTTTCATATGTAATTTTCAATTATCCTATTGCAGAAGACGATATTTTTCTAATAATACTAATACTAATAAATAGTTACTAAGGAAAATCAAATTTAATATTTATTATCTTATTGACTGCAATGTTAAAAGTGTATACAAAAAGCCTTAAAACTCGAAAATATGAAAATGTAGATAGTGAGTTTTATCTCTACAAGTCTACTTAGTCGAAATGTAGATAGGTATATTATATTTTATAGTTTATTTAAGTAATTATTAAAAATCCGATATAGCCATATTACTATAAGTTAATTACTGTAGGTATGCATGAGACTTATCGTCTCAAATAATGTATGAATAAATAGGTATTTCCATGTATTACGAAAGTAGTCAGTTATTGAGCAGCTACAGCTAATTTTTCAGTAAAATATTCGTATAAATTATAAAGAGCTTCGCCTGTGTTACGCCTCTATATATAATAAGCATCGTCATTGGTAGATTTTAACTTTATTTAATATTATATACCAACCAAAAATAAAATAATTCAAACAATTAAGTAATAGTATACATTGAGGGTGTGTTTTTATAGCTTGTTGTCTATTACGTAACTATCTCAAAGGATTATTAATGAAAATTAATTATCAACTAACCATTAAAATTCTTGAAATAAATATTATTATTATTGTAAAATAAATTATTATTTATACATTTTTTTTTTTTAAATAAAACATTTAAATCTTAAATAATTTTCTGAGTATTTTTCTATTCTGTTGAAATGTTGCCAAAAACAAAAAAAAACTATTGCATATACCGAAGGTCAACATACAATCCTCAACTAATGCCCCCTTTCTATTACAGGCGCCACATAAATAATTTCAATTCATCTACAAATCGTCTCAATGTAAATGATATATTTTCACTCAGTATGACATTAGGGTGTGTTCATTTCACCCTTGTTAAAAGTAATAAATATATATTCGTGCAAACCGTTATTTCGAAATGTTTGAACATTCATTTAGTCATTTAGTGGTTGTCTGTTAACATAAGTAAAATGAAAGTTTTTGGTGCGAAATATCAGCCGGAAATGGCCTTTGTAGTGTACCCAAATGATAAATCTTCTAATCAATGTCAATTTAAAAATTCCACAACAATACCGGATGTGATTCAATATAACTCAATAGTAGACGTTAGAGAGATTGTTTTTGAATGTAAAAAATATAGTCGAATTGAAAATGCATATGTAACGACAAAGTTTGAGAATATCCGGAATATAAATTGGGAAAAAAATGATTTTCCATCGATCGATAATAGTGATGTTATCAATTGCAACAACAATGTAAATAATCTTAAAAATAATACTAAGCCAAAGGAATGGAAACGTGAAAAAACATATGACGGAAGCCCGATTTATCATGTATATCTTATGATTAGAATTTTTTAGTTTTATTAAATCAAATAAATTCAAAATTACTTATTAACACAATTGGTTTTTAGTTGGGAGAATCAGCTAGTGGTTCACGTTATCATGGAGAGATTCAAGATTTTCATACAATTCGAAATCAGTGCCTTTCAAACAATGAACTATTTGAAGATCCCGAATTTCCAGCCGTCGATTCATCACTACAATTTTCACGTCGTCCCGATCGACCTATCGATTGGCTTCGGCCAATGGAAATTGCCGATAATCCGCAATTTTTCGTTGAAGGCTATTCAAGGTTTGACGTGCAACAAGGTGAACTTGGAGATTGTTGGCTATTAGCTGCAACGGCTACGTTGACACAAGATCCAAAGCTGTTCTTTAGAGTTGTACCTGATGATCAGAATTTTGATGAAGGCTATGCAGGCGTTTTTCATTTTAGGTAAGGATCGAAATCTCCAAAATCAAAATCTCCAAATAAAAATACCCAAATCAAAATCCCAAAACACAAAATCCCCAAACTCATAATCCCCAAACTCATAATCTCTAAACTCAAAATCCCCAAATACAAAATCCCGTAACTGTAGTGACCACGAATGACTCGCAATAATTCTTGAATTACTTTGAATGACTGTTTAATTGACTCGATGTATTATTTTATTTATGGTACCCTTGAATAACCTGGCTTAAATAGTGTTTAACTTCGAATGACTATAAATGACCCATAATTACTAATGAATAACTCGAAATAAAAAATTTTCAGATTTTGGCAGTACGGACGATGGGTTGATGTTGTAATTGACGATCGCTTACCTACATACCGCGGTGAACTTCTGTACATGCACTCTACCGAGAAAAATGAATTTTGGAGTGCATTACTAGAAAAGGCCTATGCCAAACTTCATGGTTCTTATGAAGCACTAAAAGGCGGCACAACATGTGAAGCAATGGAAGATTTTACTGGTGGTGTAACGGAAATGTACGAACTAAAAGAAGCACCAAATAATCTCTTTAATATCTTAATGAAAGGACTTGAACGTAATTCTATGATGGGATGTAGTATAGAACCGGATCCGAGTGTTTTAGAGGCAGAAATGCCCGAAGGACTAATTAAAGGACATGCTTATTCCATAACAAAAGTTCAACTAATGGACATTGTAACGCCAAATACGGCAGGAAAAATACCAATGGTACGATTACGTAATCCATGGGGTAATGAAGCCGAATGGAATGGTCCGTGGAGTGATCAATCGCCCGAATGGCGTTTTATTCCAGAACATGTAAAAATGGACATTGGCCTAACATTTGACAATGATGGTGAATTTTGGATGTCATTTAACGATTGGATGAAATATTTTGATCGGGTTGAGCTTTGTAATTTAAGTCCAGATTCGTTGAGCGAAGAACAAATTACCGGAGGTAAAAAGAAATGGGAAATGTCCGTATATGAGGGTGAATGGACAGCGGGTCATACAGCTGGTGGTTGTCGTAATTATTTGGATACATTTTGGCATAATCCACAGTATGTTGTTAAGCTTGAAGATCCCGATGAAGATGATGATGACGGTAATTGTACTGTTATCATTGGATTGATGCAGAAAAATAGACGTTCAAAACGGAATATGGGAATGGATTGTCTGACTATTGGCTTTGCTGTTTATCGTCTATCCGAACGTGATTTATATCAAAAACCGTTAAAAATGAATTTTTTTAAATATAACGCATCCGTTGCCAGATCACCTGCATTTATAAATTTAAGAGAAGTAAGTATTGCTTTAATTACAATTTGTTTACCCTAAATGAGTATCAGCAAGCAAATTTAATATCCTGAATATTAAAATTTTCGAGAGGAAAATTTTGAATAAATTAAATTTCTTTTCAAAGAACCTCACCATTCATTTCGTCCTCAAATTGCTACTAAATTTTTTTAATTTTATTTCAATCATTTCTTTTTTTGTTTAAACGTAAAATTAATTTGTATAACACACGCTGAATTCTGATTTTGAATTAATTTATTTCCCAATATTTCACTGTATTTATACAGGAATTATTGCTGATATATACAAATATATAATAATAATTGATGAAAACCTTAAAAAATGGATATATAAGGAAATACATCAGAGACAGCATTTATGCTTACATATAATAATTTATCATGATTGAATTATACAAATACATTATGGTAATTGGTGAAAATCCAAAAATGCACTTTATGTATTTTTGGTGAGAATTGATTATTTCCTCTATGCAATGAAATACACCAGACAGCATTTATGCTTACATGTAGTAAATGATTATTGATTATTGTTGTTGATTTGATATTTATTCATGATTGAACACTTGCAATAAATAAATGTAATTTCAGGTAAGCTGTCGTTTTAAACTACCACCAGGCAACTACCTAGTAGTACCATCCACGTTTGAACCAAACGAAGAGGGAGAATTTTTAATTCGTGTATTTTCTGAAAATAAAAATCACATGGAGTATGCGTATTATTATTATAATTAAATTTGAATTAATTTTATTAAAAGAAAAAATCAAATGGCAAAGGAAAATTCTATCAATTTTAACAAATTGACATTTAAATTTAAAACTAAAAATACATTTATCAAGTAACTGAATCTCTTACTTAAACTCCATTATATTGATACCTGTAATTTAAAGTGCCTATTAATTATTAGAATTTAAAAAATTTTCAGATAAATTATTGGTTTTTAAAGTTAAAGTCAAATCGTGCAATTACTAAACAAAGTATTAAATAGAAATGTTCATTCTCAATAATGATTATGAATATACAAATTTACATTTTAGTTCAAATAATTTAAGTATTATGCGCATTTTGTGAAGAAAAAAAAAACAGTGTTACATAGTTTCACTTTTTTGTTTTGTTTTGGCTAGTAACATAATTTAAGAGCTTTTATTGCGATGACGTAACAATTTCTTTTAAAATTAGTAGGAAAGAAAAATATGACTAAATTGCACTTTCATTTACACTTTCTTTTAAGTTGAAAGAAAGATTTTTAATAAAATACTTTTAATAAATGTACATACTCTTATGTAAAGCGAAATTGGTAATTTTTGGGTGTTTGATCTTTCTCTCGAACTAACTAACATTTTTTTAAATCCCAAAACTGCAGTTAACTACAACTTGTGAAGGTCAACTCGACTCTTTCTATATTCTCGGAGTGTGTTCATTGAGCTATCAAGCAATGACATGTAAGTCGTTACGGGTGTTTTTAACTCATTGAACGATCATATAAATGTATGTAGAATCTACATTGTAGATGTATAAAATCCTAACAATTATAACTTTGTAAACGAAAAAATGTTTTACAACTCCGCTATTGTTACTATGATGAACGTATACTCTATTGTACAAATCTCAATTGAAATTAGTTACATATACATATATAAGTTTTATTCTATAAATTCTATCCGATATCTAATTTTTATTCATTACTTTTTATTTGATGAATTTTATTCAATATTATTTTTCCAATGTATTGAATATAAACCCTTTGTTTTAATACAATCCAATGTTTTCGATAATTAAAAGGTATGAATTGGCGCATTACTAATTAATGTCACTTTAACAAAGAAAAAATGTCCGATAACTATCGACAGTCTACATAAATTATGTGACAATCTTTCAGTACTTAAATTGCAAAAGTTAAAATTCGTTTCTTTTTCTGAACTGTGTTATAGTCAAATTGTGTAAAAAAAATATTGAGTCTACTAAATATTTTTTTTTAAAAATCATTACCAAATAACGAAATCATGACTAGCTAAAGGCTTTTTAGGCGAGTAAATTTGTAATGATTGATTACTGTTCTTGCATGTATGCATGATTGAAACAATGCATTCTTAATTTTATCGTTTATATCTTTTGCTTACATGTTACGGTATCTCGGTCATCCTTTACATAAATTCTAAAATATACTCTTACCGTTCACAAGATTGTAGCGGTATTATCAAATATTTTTGTTTTTCAATGATTAATTATTCTATGCGATCGATTGAAAAAATTAAATAAATCAGTTCAATTACTTTATAATACTGTACATTAGAACGATTAGACATATCGAAGTATTATTTTTTTTCTTTACCATTATCCTTCTAAGTATCTTATAGAAATTGATTGAATCTCAATGAAAATTCAAAAACAAAATTTTTTAAACTCCTAATTTAATAAAGAAAGTATTTTTAAAGCGTATGTACATTTTATTTACAAATAATGATATTTACACCATTTCTATTAATACTTAGTTATTTTTTAATACTTTACTTATTTTATTAACAAAATTACTAAACAAATTATCTCTGTTTATGTTACATACTTATATTTTGAATAGTTTGTTTATTGTTTGGATATTAAAAATAAAATAAATAATCATGTTATTATATACCGCTGTTTACCTTCATTTTGTAACAGAACCAATTCATAGGCGATAGACCCTTTGCCGTTTGCTACCAAAAAAATAAATAAATAACGTTTGTATGTATGTATAAAAATCAACGAAGAAGAAATTTTATATGGAACATTTTTTTTGCAAATTAATTACAGGTTAAATAATTTGAAATATTTTATAATTGTAAGTGTGGTACCACAGCAATAATTAGAAATTTACCATTTATTTATTTTTGAGTGTTTACATTTTCCTTTTAAATTAATTTTTGTAGATCAGCAATTCATACTTTTATTTGTACTGGAATTTGTTTAATAATTTTTACCGGTAGAATTTTGTTCATTAATAGTACCGTGACCTATGCCAAATTTGTCACAAATATCACGTTTTTTTTGTTATTTCATTTTCAGTCATTTTTGATTTTTTTTTAAACATAATTTAAATTAAGCTTATTGTAAGATTTGGTTTTGATATTTTGCGTAATGTTTTTTTAATTCACAAACTAACAAGCGCTCATATTGAAAAATGTATTAGTATTTTTAACAAAATTATTATTTGTTCAAAAATTCCCTTTCGATAAATTAACAAAAGTATTTTTCCATTATAGGTTTATTGGTTCAATTAACAGAAATAACATAATTATTTAAAATTACTTAATTAAACTAACAAAAAATTATTAAAAAAATGAAAATTTGGTAATTTATCGAAATGCAAGATTTTGTTTCCAATTATTGTTGATTTAACAAAAAAATGTTATTTCAAGGTTTCTATTTTTGTTAAGTTAACAACATTTTTGTTATCATAATTTATAAAAACTTACAAAAATTTTATTTTTTGTTAAAAATACAAATTACAATTTTTTGTTGTGTATGTGCTTTGTCGATAAGACTAGTAAAAGTTTTTTTTGTGATGTGCTCAAGGTGAACATTATTTATTACATTTGCACACATTTTGTTACGCCAAAAAAAAAGTAACTACCTATAATAAAAAATTTGTTATTAGTTATGATCATACAAAAGTTATCATTTCCATTCAATTTCTTATTCGTTATTAACTAAAATAAAAAAATTATAATTTTAAAAAAACATCATTTATAGAGAAAACGACGAAGAAGTTGGAGTTGGTCAACTTGACGATCGGGTGAGTTTAATTTTTCTTTTTTATTTATGTAACATACATCTTAAAGCAAAGTTTTAAATACCTAAACTATGGATTCGGTGAAATTATATATATTCAAAATAGCACCGAGACGACTATTTTTACATCAGTCGACAATTTTTTTATTTTAACAAAATTTTCTTCAAACTTATAACAAAAGTCGTCCAGTCAAACAAATAATTTTCTTTTTAAAATTCACTTGACCTAAATTTTTTGTAAAAAGAAACCAACACTATTTCTTCTTTTAGCCCATACGATTCTGGTACGTACAATATGCTTAACTAATATTTACTAATGACTTAAAACAAAACTGTTTCGGACAACCACAATACCCAATACACGCCAGCGCGGAACGACTGATTTTAGGTGTACGCCTTAGATCGCTTGACCTGGCTTACTACTATAAACAGGACATTTTATATATTCCTTCACTGAGAGCTTACTCTTGAAAACGATACCATTTTTTTCTACTTTGGCAATAGCATCGTCGACGACATGAATACGCCTTTTAAACTGCGGTCGAATACGTCTCTAAACTTAAAATAAAGGCGTCTTTGACATTTGGTGAAATTGTTGTAGTGGAAGTGCTTAAAAAGACAATACAGCTAAACCTTAAACGCCTAAACGACTATCGTTTTCAAAAGTAAGTCCTCTGTTTACTGTAAGTGTGTCCTTAAGTTTAACTATTCCTAGTTCGAATCTTGAGGCGCCGTCTTGAAGGAAAAATCTCATATTTCGTTGTTGTTGTTTCATAAAATTGGGCCGTTTATTTTAATACTCTTAGATATTAGACCAGTGGTAATTAAAGGGGTTTAATTTTAGTCATTTTCATTATTCAGGTTCTTCCTGCTGTTATTCCTGAACCATCAAAGCCATCAGATCCACAAAAATCGGCAATAGAAAAATTATTCATAGATATTGCCGGCGATGATATGGAAGTTGATTGGATGGAACTGAAAAGAATTTTAGATCATTCAATGAGAGATGGTGAGTACAAAATAAATGAGCAAACAATTTATCTAAAAAAGAATAATCAATCATTTTGAATATAGACTAACTCAAAATCTTAATCGAAAAAATGCTTATACGATTGACTATTATGTTTCCATTGAGACATTTTTTTGGCAGTTTCAGGTAAAAATTGTAACTAAACACACCCTTTGTATTAAACTTGCTAATGTAATATTCTCTTTAATGAGTTTCTGCTTTTTGTAGGTAAAAAATTTAGTTTATATATAATTTTTAACACGGGTACGATTTTGTCTCGATGGAAACATAGAATAAATTGTGCGTGTTGTAATTATATAACGTATTGACACAGTAGTAAACCAAAATAACGTAAAATGTACCTTATTTGTGACCTAATTGTAGATATTTGTGACCTAATTGTAGATATTTGTGACCTAATTCATACATATTTGACCTTATTCATATTTATTTCTTATAAATGATTACATAGACTTGCTTGCAACTAATAGGCAAGGCGACATTTAGCTTTATTGCATCACTTTTCTAATGTTTCTAAGAACTACAGCATTTTCTTCTATCTTCAGTTTTTTTTTTATAGAAAAATCATACATTTTGAGTGTTTGTTACTGACTTGTGTTAAGAATTGTATTCCAGCTGTAGCTTTTTGGGTAAGTTTCTTAACTTAAAGTTTTTTTTATTGTAAATTTTGAAAATATAGAATTAAATAAATTACTAATTTTACTTAAAATTTACTAATCTTACAATGAACTGTTATAGGTACTTAAGTTTAAAATATTTAATTTAGATTGGAGGAAAAATTTAATGAATAATCCACATGCTTTACCATTTTTCATTTTAAGAAATAACGGCATTATAAAGAACATTATTATTTAACATTACAAATAGGTATTTCATAAAAAATTTGGTCACAAATAAGGTATTATTCATATTATTCTAATTCAATTTTTATTTTTTACAAGTTACAAGTTTTACGTTTAACTTTAAATTTTAAATTATTATTATTAGAAACAAATGAAGACGAATGATTAAGAATTACTATGACGAATGGATGATAAAAATGAATGATGACGAAATAATCTTTTAATTATTAAGATTTTTTTCCAAATTTATTTAGCAAAAATTCAAAAAAAACATTATTTTGGAAAGTATTTATTTTTAAACTAGTTTTCTTCCATAAAGACGATAAAGAAATCTTACGCAACGCCATTATTAACAAAAATCCGCGAAATCATCTATTTTCCCTTCTATCGTTTTGTGAATTTTTGTTTTTTTTTTAATTTTCATACACCGCGTCGGTTTGGGCTTTAATTCGGTAGATTTGGTTGAATTTTTAAAATGTATCTTTAAAATAATGTTAATTTTTTTTTTATTATTCAGCAAATAAATTATTATTATAACCCAAAATTATTATCTTAAAAATTTAGACTTCGGACCCCAATCAACAATGAATGGATATCAAAGTACGGCACATATAACAAATGTTGAAACTGGTGAAAATAACAATGCTAGCGGTGGTAGTATATTTGAAACATTTTGTGCAACATTCTGCAAAGATAATCCACTAAGTGAGACGTTAGGTTTTAATCAAAATACAACTGTACAAAGTCAAATAATACCAGTGGTTCCAATAACCTCACAAAGTAAGCCTATTTTTTCAGCTTTTTATAATAGAAAAAAACTGAAGTAGCGACGGCTAAGTAGCATCTTTTTGTAACGAAGAAAGGTAAAGTAAAACAAAATTTCGGACAGCAATAATGAAGGCAGACGGTAGTAAATTTGTTTTTTTTTTTTAATATTCCATCATTAATTAAAAATCTTTGCAGATTGTGCATTATATTAAAAAAATAGATTATTTTTTTAAATTCGTAGTGGATTTTTTTTTTAAATCAATTTTTAAAAAGTTTCTTTTTTTCAAAAATACAAATATATTACATAAAATAACATAAAATTGGTAACGACAGGTTCTGGAACTTTTTGGTCTATAAAATTAATATTCATTTATTAATTCTCTTTCATTTTCTTCATATTCATTTTTTCCATAATCTAAATACTTTTCGAGTTAATAATGAAAAACCCTACAAATTCAAAAAAATTTCTACCTTTCAAATAAATGAATGGTTTATATCAAAATTAGATGCACACTGTACCACACCACCCCCTATATTTTGTCCGATTTGCTCCAAAAACAATAGAGATCTTACTCTGGGACTACAAGATAAACTGTCAAAATTTCAGCTTTCTAGCTCTAGCTGTTTAGCCGGAATCTTGATCACGGATTGACGGACATCGATATTTCGACTTAGAATTTTACGAGAAAGACAATGGCGTTGAATTTTTTTTCTACGATGATTATTAAGGAGCGTTACAAACTCCGTACCAAAGTTATAGTACCCTTTAATTAACATCATACGGGTATAAAAAGAAATGGCACAGTAAAGTGCCCGAATGGGGGCAGTATTTACTTTTATTATAATTATTTATAACTAAATCTATTCTTATTTTCTATTTTGCAACAGAATATTAAAAAAAAAAAATTATGTTTCTGGTACAATACATAAGTTTGCACTTGGTCTCGCTACATATTTTTAATTATTTGTGTCTTTAAAATGGATCAAAAAGCATGGTGTTTGCTTAGTATAAAAAAAAAAAAAACTAATAAATAATTATCATTTTAATCAAATTGTCTATCATTAATATTTAATATATTTTTTTTCAACTTATCTTGCTTTTTGTATAAGAATGTGGTCCGGTAAGTAAAATTTTTTCGCTTGTTTATTTAGTGATGTATATGTAAAAATGGACGCTTTTTAATAAGCTATCGTATAATAGAGAGCTGTTTAAAAAATAGTGAGAATTTGTTTTGTTTTTTCAATAATAATAATAAAGTCTATGACGAATTTTTCACTTTGAAAAACATCTATCTAGTATCATAGAAGTGGCGAGAGAAAGGAGGGAGTTAAATGATATTTAGAAAAAAACGCATATAGTGAGTTTTACCTCTACATAGACGATATATTAAATACTAAACTTATCTCCTTTACTCAGCTCTTTCATTTTTTTTTCTTTTTTTTTGTTGCATTTTATTTATTTTTTTACCAAAGAAACTCAGATTTTTAAGTGACTTCATCACACATCACATTACACATTGCTCTAGGTCTAGATCTAAGTCTACCAATTTTTTTGTATTAAAATGTAAAAACAATACTAAATAAAATTAAATATCACTTTCTTAGTCCAGAAATTATAAAAATCTAATTTAGTATCTAAACCACGGAACTTAGATGGAAGTACATATATTCTCAGATCTCCAATTTACAAATATTCTTAACTATTTGTTTCCGGTGATGCTTTCCATTACGACACTCCATACCTAATAACCTAATTAGTTATAATAACCGAATTTAAAAAAAAACTTAATTAAAACAAATTATTTAAAGAGTTCGGTTGCTGTTACCACTTGGTAGGACTGTTCAATTTTCTATAGCTTTGCTTTGAACTTAGTTAAAAACATTATTTCATCCCATATTTTTTAAGTCACCCTGTAATTTTTTTCTTGAAGTTATCTGAACATTTCCTAACACTAACATTTATGTTTTAACAGTTACAGATCAAACAGGTTTCACAAAAGATGTCTGCCGTTCAATGGTGGCCATGATGGATATTGATCAATCGGGCAAACTCGGTTTTGAAGAATTTAAAAAATTACTAGAGGATATTGCCAAATGGAAAGCTGTCTTCAAACTCTATGACCGTGATAATACTGGTCATCTAAGTGCATTTGAACTACGTGAAGCCCTTAATTCGGCTGGATATAAATTGAATAATAAAATACTCAATGCATTGGTGCATCGGTATAGTAGCCGTGATGGTACGATTGCTTTTGATGATTTTATTATGTGTTCGGTTAAAATTAAAACCATGATTGGTAGGTTGAGTAATAAATTTATTTTAGTGGTTCTAAATGTAATTTGAATATATTTTTAGATATATTTAAAGAACATGACGTCGATGGAACGAACATTGCATCGTTTAGTATGGAAGAATGGATTGCTAGAACTGTATACTCATAATTATAATAATTAATGTGAAGGCCTTAACATAACAAAACAAAAAAGATTGAAACTTGAAAAGCTTTTTCGACTTTATGGAATTTTACTCGAATTATTAACGTTATATTTTTTATATAAAATACATTTTTAATTATCTTTAAATACTATATATACGTATGATGTAGCTTTTAATTTATTTTCAAGCAGCATGTACCATATTTTTAATATCTACCAATTTTCTAGTTGATTCGATTTTTTTTTGTTAGATTTACAAATACCTTAAAGTTGAGAACGGATTCCAGTTATCGGGAGTAAAGTAAATTACATTTTAATAAAAATAATATAAGCATTGCCAATGTAAAATTGCGAACAAAACGAACAAAAAGGATTCTAAAAATTAATATTTATCGATTATAATCAGTAATTGGATTCTTTCGGAAAATTAATGTAAACTTGTCTTATGATTTAGTAATAGATATACCTAAGATGTTAATATACCTATTTGTACATATTTTATACAAAATATTAGTTTTTTTATCTACAAAATTAATTTTAAGTAAAGCATTCATGTGCAAAGAGCATTTACATACATATATAGTTGTTCAGTGAACGTTGAACCGTTTAAGGAATCGCCGTGAATTCGTTAAGCGTATTTTTAATATTTTTGCAATTTTCTTATGTGTTGGAAATGGGCCGGTTAAATTGTGAGTGTGCGTGTAAAATGTTTTTTTTTTATGAAAATGTTATAAAATAAATTTGCTCTCTAGTCAATAATAGTTAAAAATAATCCTGGCATTGAGTTATAATTAAACATTTTTCGTAAAGTTAAATTATGAAACGTAACGTTTTCAACCTTGCCAATCATTATATTGATTATAAATATTCATCAACATTTAATTGATAAAAAAGGAATACTTCTTGCACATAAAATGTTTTATATTTTTGTATACATATACATAATTGATTAAATCAAATTTCGTTTAAAATTTTTTAAATTAAAAGAAAACTTATTTTTTCTTCAACTTTTTATTTAAAAATTATTAATCTGTTTAGAATTTGATCTATTAAATAATTAAATGATTATATTGATGTTAAAAATTCTAATTTATATGTTAAAATTATTGAAATCGTTTCAACTAGGAAAATATATTAAAATGTTAATAACTTAAATGTTTTACTTATATAGGCAAACTAAACACTATAAAGGTTATTTTTCAGCATCACCCTTTAATTAATTTTTGACCACCTGGAGTAAGCCCCTCTAATACAATAGCAATATATACTTCATATTGCTTCTATAAGACCATATTTTTGAATCAAGTGTTTGCAAATAATTTTTATGCGACCACTTACTTATTCACTTTAACGCGATTTGTTTGTGCCACACGAATTCTTTTTTTTTTTTTGTACGATTTCTTTAATTTAACACGATTATTCAAAAAGTTTAAATTCAAAATTACCTCTAAAATTAGATTTATATCTAAATTTAAGTTATGAAATGTATACTTTTTCTTTTGCGACGGAATATATCTGCACAAGCAAAATGGCCGCTACTCACGAGGTTGTGAGATAAAATTTAGGCTGAACTTTTAATCATAATTAATAAAATTGAGACTTAATTGAAAAACTAATTTTTTTAGTTCTAAATTTTTGTTCGTAAATGTTAGAAACCGACCAAAATATGACCCTTGATACACAGCTGTTTTTGTTTTATGTTTGTATTTTAATTCTTAGAAAACGGTTTATTTTACACGACGATTTGGTGGAAGCGATAAACGCGTAAAAAAGGATGAGGTGTACTCCAATTTAGTGGTTCGAATATCGATTTAACAAACGTGAACGAACCCCTGATGAACGTACATAAATGTTGAATGTACAATATATAACAAATTCTAGTACTGTTTTTGTAAGCGCCATATTTATATAGCGTTTCAATTTAAAAAAAAATAATAACGGGCCCTCTGGCTACATTATAGATGTTTTAAGATTTTCAGATAGTCTTTTATTATTGACGACTTAACTTTAGTTTTTAGTGTATTATAATCGTTTTGACAGAATTGACATATTTTTGTGGGCGTTGAGTTAAACACAAAATGGTTTCACTAACATTCGAAAGTAAGATTTTTTGTTCGAAAACACTATTTTCTTTCATAAATTAAATGCATAAGACAATCATCTTATTATTATTAAAAATGTGTTTCTGGTGTATTTTGATGTCTATTTTTTATTAACAATTTCATTTATAATAAAATATTTGAATTAAAGTTTGCCTGTTTTCGTTTAAATTGCCGCTTTTTTTGGACGAAAAATTTGCTACGCCTGTCCGCTCTGTCAGTATTAACCCTCTGTAATCTACATAACTTAAATATATTCTACAATTGATTATTTAAAATATAAAATCACCAAAATTATAAATTGATATATGTAATACTATTTCTAGAATAATTTCGACAAATAATCAAGAAAAAACAAAACAAAAATCCTTAAGATTATAGTTTGAGCATAAACCATAGATCTAAAATACTAAAGATTCCAAAAACTGTCAGTTGGAATAGTTGACGTTTTGTAACACAAATATACTAAGTATATCCAAAATGTAAACAAAGTTGGTTTTAAATTTTTTTTACTAATTTTACTCCTAATTATCGTCAAAAATCGTTTAATATTTCTTTCTTCACTTTTTATTCAATCACTTTTTGAAATAACACAATTTATGTATTGACTCTATATTTAAAGAATTCGGACAAATACCTTTTTCATTAATTAAATATCCTAAATATTCTATATCATTTTTAAAAAATTCACATTTATCTAATTTTAATTTTATTTGATTAATAACCATAATTTTAAAAATTTCATCTAAAATTTCAGTTGCAATTAAAATGCCGTCCAAATAAATCAAAACTTTATTTTTTTCTACCAATTTTTGAAAAACTATATACAGTCCAGACTATAATAGATCTATGTTTTAAACGGCATAAACGTAACAATTGATTGCGTATGTGTTTATTGTCGTCGTCAAATGGCAGCCATTTTAACTCGGCGAAGTATCAGCTTTGGAGAAAATTTTTGGTTGAGAATGATTTTTGCGTAATTTCTTAGCCAAAAATCCATTTTAAATGGGTACATTTTACATTAACAAAACGTTAAATGTAATAAAACGTGTGCCAAGTGTGTTCTGGGTGTGTTTTCCAAATATTCAGTGAACAAATCGGGGTTCTTTTTCGATTGGGAACGTAGCGCTGTAAAAAAGAAAATAAATTGCCATTTTGGCTGTCATTTCGGCCCCAGGAAGAGGTAAATTTATGCTTTCTAAAAATTCTATAAAATCTTTAATAATAAGTTTTGATGTCTTTCTAAATAAAATTTTCATTTTGTTGAAACAATTTTATTTGCAATCAAATAATTTGTAATATTTAATATTTATTTAAATTGGATCGAAGGCACATAAATATCCCGTACATAATGTATGGGTAGGAGTGTATTGGACATGGTGGTTTTTTCGATTTTTTCTGTAAATTTTTGGTATTTGTAAATAGAAAAATTTATTATAAAATAGCTGTTTTCGACGCAGAATAGATCTATAAATAAAATCGAATTTGTATAATCCATTTTTAATATTTTGTAACATTGCTGGATCTTAAATTCAAAAAAATGTCTTGAATTTAAAAAAAATTAATTTTTTTTTGTATTTTTATAAAATTGATTATATTACTCAAATCCATCTTTCGGTATTTTCATAATTAAACACTACCTACCTACTTTTATAATATCTTCTATATTCACACAAATTACATACCATCTGATTAAAACGTTTTTTATTTACGCTCAGCGACGCTTGATTTACATTAAAACTGACTCAAATATTAGCCAAAATTTCATATTTTATGTATGATATTGATAAATAACAATGGAATTAATGAAATAAATACATAGCAATGTATTAGACAGTGGCGGTGCTATTAACGGTTCAATCTGTTCGGTAAAATAATACAAGTCAATAACTTCCTTATCTTGTTGCACGTTTTGATTTTTGTTATGATTCATAAATGGTAAAACTTTAAATACAATTGAAATTGTTAGAAAATGTACAAATAGGGCTTTTTCAAAATAGTCATTTATAGAATTTGCTCATAAGGGCGTCGTCGTCTTTATTGAGGTCATTTTATCCTCATTTATTTTCATTGGCTGTTGGCTACCCATTTTTTTGAAATAAACAAGTCATTATCACTATTGAGCATTTTATCCATAAATAACCATGATCTTGTTCGATTGCAAATATTTTCATTTTAAATCACTCTTTTTCTCATTGCTCCTTCTAACAAATACGTTGTGGATCCGTCTTCTCCTGAAGTTCCCTTTCACTTTAAAGTTGAGATAGTTTTTTGAAGACTGTTTGAACCAGTTCTACTTATTTTTTATCAGAGTATTAATCAGTGCCTTGTTTGGAATTCGATATAATTGAATTGTTTGTTGCTAACCCTCTCGGACTACGAGTGTAGTCCTTTTTACACACCGTATACACATGTTGAATAAGGCCTGAACTGGTGTTATATTATGTTGAATGAGATAATGTATGGATTAAATTGGAACTATAATAACATTTTATAAGCGTACTTTCATCCAAATACAATACCTTTTCTATATTAGAATGTCGATAAGTCTTTTCATCACTCAGTTAAGAAAATAATAAACTAGCTAAAGGATCGGCTATGTGTTCCGCTATTTATAACTGCAACTTTGTATCACTTTTATATTATTTAGATATTTTCTAAGAAGTTTGCTAAGCTCGTTCAACGCTATCAAATCTATTCTGTATATCGATTCGGATGGATTTTAGGATTGGTGCGATTAACATTGCGTGCTTTAGCGAACAGTTTCATCTAGTTGTTTTGGCATACAATTTCTAAGATTCAGATTCCTAAGACTCCTTTTTTTGGAAACTCAATAATCTGTCTGTATTCAATCTATCTAAAATACACCTTCAATGCAATGCTATAAAATATAATCTATATGAAGAACTGAAGACTAATAAATAAATCTTAAAAATTATCTTTAATTTTTTTGTCTCATATGTAGTTTGTGAGTTTGATCTTAGCCAAT